>CM042017.1:30524149-30549149 GCA_023525715.1 Cichorium intybus | reverse complement strand
CTTTATTAGAATTTGTTAAAAACTCTCTTGCTTGGGGACAAGCAAGGCACAAGTGTGGGGTGTTTGACAACGCCTAGTAATATCAAGTATTTTAGTCGTTGTTGAGCCCTATTCTTGGTGAAATTATATCATATATGCTGTGGTATTCTCACTTTTTGTGCCAGTGCTTGTTTGGAAAGAAAAGATGTAAACAGGAGCTAAAAGCGTACCAAATAGAAGAAGTTTGAAGATAAAGACAAAACAGTCGAATTCGTACGCACGCCGCGATATGTACAAAGACGCGACGCAGTGACTCAGCAATGAGGCGGTGGAGAAGATTCAAATGCCGAAAAAACGGGGATAAACCAGCACGGGCGCCGCAGATTCTACTTGTGCGCGGCGCGGACTTTTATTTTTCACAACTATAAATAGAGGGTTTTAGGTCGAAAAATGCAGCAAAGACCTGGCATAGGAACGACTCCCAAGGCTTCTTTGACTCCGAGTTTCAGTTTTCAGCGACCATAATTGGTATTTTTATGTTTTTCTCTTTTAATTTCCAATTAGTTTAGTAGCTTTAGTAGATTTGGGTAGTGTTTTTGGGTGTGACAACCATTGGCATTAGTTCTTAGTTTCTGAATTTTATGCTTTCTGTTTTGGAACATTTGGATCTGAGTATTTAATAGTTAATCATTCTGTTAGTGTTAATTGCTCTCTTTTCGGTATCTTATGCTTTTGGATGAATTATGGATGTTTGATTGTGTTGGATGGTTATTGTGTTTCTAAATTTAGACTTTACTTTCTGATTTCAGTAACTCATATTAGTTTAGAAGTTGAATTGGATTGGAATTAGTTTTGGGTTTATTGGATTTGTGATTTCGGGATTGTTTTTGGTAAAAGTCGGAAACTAGATCCTCTGGCTGTAGAAGTGACACTACAGTTGGTAATCTGTTGCCTACCTTGACCACCTAACTCCTGTGGATCGACACTGACTATCACTATACTAGTGTGTGTATTAGGTATTTTATTATTTTTGACCACACGACGACCGCTGCGATGTCACTGGTCCATACGAACGGTTTTTGAGTAATAAAAACGCTATAACCCGACCGCTTCCCTGTTTAAGTGGTTCAACTGGTCGGTTAAATCTAATTTTAAAACAATGAAAAAGATCAATAAGTAGATTTAATTAAAAATCATCATTTGGTATTTTAGGTTTGTATTACTTTAAATAATTTGTCTGTAAAGTATATTTTATAATCGTTTCTAATTTATAGCGTCATTTTTTGTTGAAAGTTTTATTAAATTTCATTATAGTGAACATGAACTGGTTTCGATAAATTATGTAGAATAAAATTTTAATTTCTTTAAGGTTTCATTAAATTTTATTAAATTTCATAATATTGAACATGAACTTGTTTTTATTATTTAAAAAAATCATTATTAAGAGGTACTATATTGATATTTCATTTATAGCCAACAAGCCTACTTAAAAAATAAATATAATAAAAACCTAAAAATTGTATTTTGTAGAATTTCTCATTAAAGATTATTAAACATTTAGTATATATATATATATATATATATATATATATATATATATATATATATATATATATATATATATATATATATATATATATATATATATATATATATATATATATATATATATATATATAAGGATGAGAATCGGTCTGGACCCGGACCGAACCGAACCTACCGGTTCGGTTCCAGTCCGGTTCCTACCGGTTCGGTTCCAGTCCGGTTCCTACCGGTTCGGGACCGAACCGGACCTACCCCGGTTCCGGTTCCTACCGGTTCGGTTCCAGTCCGGTTTCGGTTCCGGTTCGGTTATACAAGTAGTGTGGTGTGTTCGGTTCCGGACCCGGCCGGAACCGGACCGAGAACCGAAGAACCGAGAACTGATTTTGTGGGAAATAGAGAACCGAGAACCGAACCGAATACACACTCTTAATAAACTTCAAATAGAATCATATTTATAAGAAAAAAAATATAAAAAACCAAAAATGCATACTCTTAATTTAAACTAAATATTTTAAATTGAAACTTAACCAAATAATTAGTTTTTATAAACTCTAAACCCTAAACCGTAAAAGTAAAAAAATAAACTAAATTAAATAGAAATTATATCCATGCATAATCTCTAGGTGGATGCTATAAAAATCTTGTGGTTCGAGATAAGTATTTTTCTTAAATCATATTATTTTTAATTTTATTTGATTGTGTTCATTCATCATACATGTTAAGACTTTTTTATCTTTCAAAATTTTGATAAATATATCTATCATCAAATAATTGAAAATAATGAGGATATTTCTATAATCTTTTAAAAATAATATAAGAATAAGATGTATTTGTCAATACTATAAATACATAATTTTCTTCCTGCGCAACGTGCGGGCATTCGCATAGTTTTTTATATATAATATAACATATGATTTCATATGTAGTTTGATTGGAATTTACAAATATGAGTTCTTTTTTACAATAAATTGTTCCAAATTCTAATTTAAACTTGTACACCAAATCTTAAAAATTGTCAAGTTCATATTATTAATAGCAATGAAAAGAATTCTTGTAATTAAGTATTTACAACATGTTCATTTAATGTGAAGTATTCTCTAGGAAAAAGTCATTATTTAAAGGGAATCATATAGCAATGTTAAACAATGGATGATTTTTCTGGGCTCCCATGACCATCATATCAAACAAAAGTTTGTATTATCGGAGAGACACAACTAACTTTCAAGAAGCAGTTTCAAAAAATACAAGCATATAAAAAAGGTATATGTACTTCTAGAATTGAAGAGCTATGCTTGAATTTTATTGTATAGTCAATTGTTATTATAAACCATACCCATTTCCCATAACGTATGATATTGTTTGTTCATATATACTTTGGCACGTAGCACTAGATTGGACTTTGAAATTTACTTGATCAATGTTAATCCTGGTCCATTTAACTTCAAAATGTCAAGTTAAACATTTAATATCTCAATAAAGATATTATCTCAGGTTGTTAATGAAGGATTGATGTCAGAAGTAATACGATAATTTTAAGATATGCAATGGAGTTCGACTTGCCACTTTTCAAGAATATGCGTTGTTAGGGTATCAAAGGTACCTAGATTGGATGATCCCAATAACCAATTTGTTAGGAACACATAATAAACAGGACTAAGTATTTCAACGAAACAACCAACATACACAACTGTCTAGAATTATGAGAAATATGAAGATAAAAAATGAGAGACACACAGATGTAAAGTGGTTTACTCTAGAACAAATCAAGCTATGTCTACTATGAGAAACAATGAGGGATTTTCATGTATAAACTTCAACAATTTACAATGGAGAGACATCTATGACTACTAATCTTCATAATATTCACAATGTGAATACTAGATACATACATACATTATGAATAAGGTTGAAATATATAAGCACAAAGATGGATCTAATGTGTGTGATCAAGGACATGTAGCACCATATTCATTTAACAGCCTATAGATTGCCAAATCTTGCTGCTATGCTACCTAACAAATTAAGCCATATGCCTTATGCATGTTCCAATGATAATCTATCAGCTGATGACTCAAAACCAAAGTTGGTGTTGACAAGGAATCTTCGAGAGATTCTCCTTCGGTCAGGAATACCTCCTTCGTCTCCACTCTCTAATTGAGTGTCTTGGCTCCGGTTTGAACTTGTGCAATGGTCTAACTAAGCTTCTACTTTTTCTGTCGAACAACACACCAGTTTTCCAACCAAGTCTTTGTTGGTAATAATTGCTCAAGAATCATTATAGAATGATATTCCTAATGACATATGATCCTATTAGGGTCACACCACTGACAAATTAGACATTTTAATAATATTTTAACATATGAATTTGATTCATGATAAAATATCATAATTATTTTATCTATTATTTTATGTGAAAATAATATGGAAATAATTAAGGAGAGTGAAAATATTTGTATCATTGGAGTATAAGTCAAACTTTTATCCTTCGTCTCTTTATATATTATAAAATCTAGCTTTTGGTTTCTTCAAAACCATTCTCCCAATGTTAATTTACTTCTTTAGCTATATCAATATATATATATATATATATATATATATATATATATATATATATATATATATATATATATATATATATATATATATATATAAATGATCTAAATAAGTTGAAGTATTATTTACTTTAAAAGTTAGAATTAATTTTATATATATATATATTTTTTTTTTTTTTTTTGATAACCGAGGAAGCCACCCGACCCGTCCTTTGGACGACCCGACTGACCCAACCTCGGGGCAACATGAACACCCAGTAAACTCATGTGCCAGGCAACCCACCCTTTGGGTGTACTGGTGGCCATCCCTAATTGAAGCTGGTGAGAGTCGAACCCTGACCTCTCCTATGGAAAGGTGGGAAAGCTACCACTCAGCCATCAGGAGATGGTTTTTATATATATATATATATATATATATATATATATATATATATATATATATATATATATATATATATATATATATATATATATATATATATACCCACACACACACACATATATCCATACCGGTATTAGTATAAATATATAAAAGACTTTTATATGTTTATAAAAGGGTTATATGCTTATTTGAAAAAGAATGGGTTTTATATTTAATAAACCTTGAGAAGGCTTTAAGAAGTGAAAGTGTATGTTACACACACACACACACACACACTCTCTCTCTCTCTCTCTCTCTCTCTCTCTTTCTCTCTCTCTCTCTCTCTCTTTGAATCATGCCTCAAACCACCTCTTAGTGGTCCAATGAGAGGGCTTGCATGCTTAGTACTCCATTGTATGGCCTTGGTTTCAAAAGGGAACTTAATGATATCTATGAATGACATGCATAAAAAGAAATGTTCTTCATTTTCCAAATAGACATGAATGGCGGAATTTTGAGTATTAAAACACCCCTCTTAAATTATCTAATACTTCGAATATTGAAGAAAAGAAAGAACATACACTTTCTTGAATATAGAAAAATTGGATTTTTTTTATTCAAGCTGAAGAGTTTTGTTCTTAATACAATAAGGACTAGCATTCAAGGGTGTTAGAACACTTATGGTGGATACCTCTAGAGAAAAACTACTTTGTTCCTTGTTGCCATCTTCAACAACATCTTGAGTTGGATTCAAAGGACTACAAAGGTTGTAGTTTCGTCTTTCTTATGTTGATGTGTCTTTTTCTTTTCATGCAGGTAATAGATCCTTAGTGGGAATAAAAATTGTTTTATGTTTGTTCAAATGTTTTAAATCTTCCATTGCAAAATGTACAAGTTTATGTTTTTTTTTAAACCATCTTTTGAACAAAATCCCAACAAGTGGTATCAGAGCCATTGTTACTTTGAATGATTAAATAATATGTTTATTTGGATGTAATTTGTTTTAAAAATCCATGAATGTTTTTCATCTTGTATGAAAAGTTCATGTATGACTCCTTTGGCAACACGTATATGCTAGTTTTATGATTTTATGTGACAAACTTAACATGCATTTTGGATACATAAAATGTACATAAACAAGCATTGTTTTTTCTTATGGTTTATTTGATAAAATTTACAAAAACAAGCCATGAAGCATGTGATGTTTGTTGTGTTTGACTTTTCAATATGGTTGTACTATTTTTTATTTATTTAAATAGTTTGTAATAGAATATAGGGTTCTTTCTTCATTTTGTTCATTTTAAATGTATTACATTAGTAGTAGACTAGTTTATATAGCTCAAAATGTAACAATACATGAAGATGGAGGCCATATTGAAGAGCAAAATGTTGAAAATAGTTTGGAAAGGCTATTGGCAGCTTTTAGCCTTTAGAAGGAGAAATCAAAATTTTTGTTTTTGATATTTTGGTTCAACACTTGATTGGGTCTTCATTCTCTTGCATACATCAGATGTTTTGGCAAGTGGGAGCTTCAATAACGTCGTTTTGAAGATTTTATGGTCCTTTATATCCCTTAGGAATAGACTTGGTGTTAATGTTTGGCTCACATGAAATATCAACTAGTTATGGCTTGGTTTCTGCACCTATGCATGTATGTGATAATTGAATGTTGTTGTTATTGTATGTGTGGATGAAAGTAGGATTCTGCATGCTAGACAACATAAATAATGAAAAAAAATCATTATGGATTTGTTTTTCAAAAATGACATTTTTTGACACAAGATGCTAAAATGGGTTTTTTAAAAGAAAATGGTTTTATTCTAAAGAATCTAAATGTCAAGAATTTGAAAAGGGTAAAATAAGTTAAAATGATTATTTTAAGAACTCATACAACCTCATAGTTTAAGTAATAAGGGAAGTTTATTAAAAGACTAAAATGATTCTTATAGTGTTCAAACTCAAGCTTTAATACAGGATATTAGTTTCAAATTAACCACAAACTATTAGTTTGTAAAATGGAGATTTTATGAACTAAAGAAACATATGATGAGAAATTTGATTTTTTTTAAATAAGATAAATGGTACCATGTTCATTGGATGCATGCAATCTACATGATACCTCAATGTTTTCAACATTAGAATTGTAAAAGATATAAATCCCTTTTTAAAAATGAAAATCTATGACATTCTTTTGAAAAATACTCGTGCATTATTTGTGCGGCCTTGTAGGTAAAAAGGTTACATAACAACTTGAATGTGCCTTATGATGGCCGAGGTAGTTTTGCATTTCTAGTGGGAAAAAAATTACCTAACTGCTAGCTATCATCAATTCCATATGTTTCTCAAGTAGGATGATTTGACCCTGCATCTTATGTGAAAAAAGTTACCTACGCAATAAATACTCGAGGCATAGATGGGATCAAGCATGCCAATCAAACAAATGTTGTTTAAAGGTTCCTAGAATTCTACAAGTTACATTGGATGTAATAGGTAAACATTATTTACCTTGTTGGATTAAATAGGCGTGAAAAAGATCACCTAACCGTCCATTTGTCGTAACTTGGATTGCAGATAATGATTAGTGATTTAGAAACATAAAAAGGCATTAATTATTACAAAATTAAATATGGAAAATGATAAATGAACTTTGTTTAATATTTTGTGGATGTCTTAAAATGAAAATACCACGTATCAGCAATCTTCACTCTATCCTTTAGAAGGATAAGTTAAGCCATACTAACTTCCAAGATTGGTATCGTAAATTGAGAATTATTTTCAAACATGAAAGGAAGGGATATGTGCTTAACAAACCTCTTCTCGATGAGCCTCCTCACTCACCTAAAGACAAACATGATGCTTGGTTGAAACATTTCAATGATTCAACTGAAGTTTCATACCTTATGCTTGTCTTAATGGTTTCGGGCCTTCAGAGACATGGAACATTATTCTACATATGGCATGATAACTTTTCTAGAGGAAATGTTTCAATGGAAAAAATGATTGAGCGTTTCGAAACTGTTCGAGCGTTACATAAGTGTAAAATAGAGGAGGGTGAAGATGTGAGCTCTCATGTTTTTAAAATGAAGAGTCATTCTAATAATTTAGATAGATTTGGTTGTCCATGTCAAATTATTTTGCTAAGGATGTCATCCTTAACTCATTACATAAGTCATAATATTCATTTATATGAACAGGAACTTGGAGGATTTGGAAGATCCCATCTCAGAGTTGCATGAGATGCTTATAACTGCTAAGAAGATCATTCCTAAAAGAACCTCTAGTATGCTCACAATTAGGGAAGGAAATTCCAAGAAACTCGAACACTAACACTCCGAGACTGTAGAAAGAGTTGCTAGGGGCAAAGGCAAGCAAGTTGCCCAAACCCCAAAACCTAAGAAGAAGGAAGATGTTTCCAAAAATATTGCATGTGTTGAATGTTGCACCATCGGTCATATGAATAGGAGTTGTCCTATTCTCTTTGAAGAGTTGAAAATGAGGACACCCAATGTGGTCACTTCATTTATCTATATGATAGAACATTTACTTTTAATCTAACACTTAAGTATTTGATACTAAGTGTAAGACTAAATTTTGATACTTTTTATAGGGATTCAAGAAAATTAAGTTGCTGGAAGGCAAGCAAGATTTCTCTCCATGCGAGAAAAAGGGAAAGAGTTGCAGACTAAAGCTTTTGGAGATTATTGTTTTGGTTTTGAACATAAAAAGCTCGTACTATAAACAATGATTGTTTTGAACAATGTAACTTTTAGTTTACTTTGACCAAATACATTTCTTTCATCTACATGTTTGGATAAATGAGGATTTACTTAATCGTTTTTCAAAATCGGTAACATCATATTCATAATGACTAATTCTATTTAGAGGATTACATCTCTTGATGGAATTATAAAGTGAATCTCGGTAATTTTCTAAACGAAAGTTCTAAGTCATATAAGCACCATAAGACTCGAATGTGATTTGAATCAATTTTGTTTATGACATAGTTCACTTAGTCAAATAAACACAAACACATATCCCAGTTCCAAAATTTTGGTATTTTGAGGGAAAGTGAGGATGATTCATTTGATATATTTGAGTTTTGTTTTTATGAGACGTTGAGCTCTTTTCTATAGTTATAGTGAAAGAGAATTTTTTTTGTTAAGAATGATACATGGTAATGTATGCAGTCTTATCAAAACCATGTCCAGATATGGTCATAGGTACCACATAATCTTCACTAACGATTCAATCATTCTTGTTGTGTATATGAAACATAGTTTATAATATCCTTTTGAAAAACATTTTTTCATTATTTGTGTGGTCCTTATGGAAAAAAGGATACCTAACCGCTTGGACTATCTTTTCTTGACAAGGTGGTTTCAAAATATATATGGGAAAAAAGTTACCTAATCATTAGTCATTGGTAATTCCACACATTTTTCAAATAAGATAACTTGAAATTTTAAGATCATTTCAAAGTGAGGATTGAAGAAACAACTCAATATGACCTTTTAAGGCCTTCATGTTAATAGAGGAAGAAAATATCTAAGAAAGACTTCTTAGATCATCTTAGGAGTTGTGGGATTGTCTCATGACTTCCTCAATACAGAATGCTGTAAGATGGTATTATGTCTAAGAGAATGGACTGAACCTTATTGGGTATTGTTCACCCAATAATGAGTAATAGTACACCTTTTATCATTATGCTTTATACCTTATTTATTGTTGCATATGTTTTAAACATGGCATCAACGAAGAAAGTAGACAAGACACCTTATAAAATTTTTTCCAGCATCAACGCACGAAACATATCGAGATTGACATTCATTTTGTGCGGGATAAGGTTTCAACTGGGAAGATTAGAGTTCTTCATGTCCCTTCCAGTCACACTTCCATCTTCTCTATTATCTGAGTTCCGATCCAGTTTGAGTGTTCTTCTTCGCTCTCCACCTCCAACTGCGGGGGCGTATTAGTGTATATAGTATTTAGTTAGCCTATTTTATTTTTGATGTATAACACACCATGTGTGGCACATCTCTTGTACGTGTATTTATCTTGTGTACTATGGTAATTACGATTTCATTGGAAACGAATAACCCTAATACGTATGCAAAAGTTAAAAAATTGATTGGAGCTTTAATAGGCATTTACTCGACTGAGTCATCCTTACAAAATCATGGAGCTCAACCGAGCCACCTTTGTATATGCCTAAATTCATGATTTCATCCATGTCTAACCTCATACACTTTTACAAACCACTTATAGACTTAACCTAATGAAATCTAATGACTTTGATTGATCCAATAACATCTTAACATCTGTAATATGTTTTCTAATCTTCATTTAATCACAATTTAATTTACATTTTGATTATGTATGAGTATTTTTACACAACATGAAACTTATTAAACATCATAAGCCTGTTTCAAGTTCCATATCATCTCCAAAGCTTATGATCTCATGAAATCATCAACAAATAATATTTTTAAGGTCATAATAGCATGTATTTATAGAACTTCATGGAATATTATCGGATCAATCAATCATATCATTTCACGTTGTTACTAGAAACCTCCAATAGAGCTAGGCATAACTTGAAGTTCACACAACAATTCAAATCATGAAGTAAGCAATCAATAGTGGATTCCTCTATTTAAAAATGGTTTAGAATCATTGAATTGAGATTAAAACTAATATTAACTTCATTCATGAAAGATATACTGGAATTCAACCATAAATAGAGTTGAATACATCTCAAAAGCCTATTTAACTTAATATCAAGTCAAGGATGATAGAAAAGAATCCCAGCTAGCATTTAAATTATTGAACTAAATGAGGAAGAGATAAAGATGATACCTCCTATAAGCTTAGAACTAGATGTTATTGCTAGGAATGGATCTAATTTGCTTAAATACTCACTCAGCACTTTGAAATCGCCATTGGATCTCCCGTCCCTCTTTAGAACTCATTTAATGTTATTCATGAAAAATATAAATTATTCCTAGTTTATATATGTTTGCATTTTAACAACTATAACCCCTCCAATGTAAGTTTTTATACCTATGTGCCCAAAAGGTTTACTTATAACTCAATGAAGTTGTATTTTTCACAAATAAGACCCTTAGAATTATCCCATATAAATTATAGGTCAAACTTTGGTCAAAGGTGGTCAAAGTCAACTCTGATAAAATTGACAGTCTTAGTCCTTGTTTCAATATTGTCCTAAAGAGATGTAAACACGAACTCTTAACCTAGGAATCTCATTATCAATATTTAATTACCTATTATTAACATTATTAGTACCTAGATTGTCTATTTTGGCCCAAATGCTAAGTTTTAAAATTTTGACAATATTAGTTAGTCGTCCCAAAAATTCCTTCAAATGGTTTCAAATATTAATCCCAACATATGAATCTCAAATATATACTTTATAATGATTCTCTTTTACCTTTTAGATTTTAAGTTCTAGTCAATCAGGATCTTACATGTTTCTCCAACTTTAACATTTTACTCCTTTTCTCATGAATTTGTCTTTTTAACCATTACATTTACTGTTTTAACCTCTCCATAACTTTACACTTCTAATGCAGACATGTTTTATTTGTTTGTATGTTTTATGTTATTTATTTGAATTTACGCTTTATTTTGTTTTATTTCATTAATTAAGGTTTTTTATTTTTCTATAAAAGGGTCAAAACTTTTAGGCCAAAATACAGATTTTTGATGAAGCAACTCAAAGGTAACTAAAACTTATAAACAATAATTTAAAAGAAAACCCTTTAAAAAATAAATACAAAGTGTTAACTTTGTTTTCCTTTATTGTTGGTATTTTTAAAGTATCTCCATGAAAGATTCGGGTAATTTGCAAAAGGGATTAAAGGTTGTTTCCTTCTTTGTTTAACCCATGTATCATATCATAGTGTTATTGATTGGTATACATGTTTTCTTGTTATGAGGATATTATATAGAAGGTTGTCAAAAACAAGTTGTTCTCTTGATTATCTTTTAATTTTTAATGTCTCTTGTTTATAGTTTATTGTTTATAGGATGGATGTTGCTCCCAAAACTACATTGATTGTAGATATTCATTATTACGATTTTTTTTGTTTCTTCAATAACCCACACGTTAGGACCAATTAAAAGTTATGATAAATACTTTTGATAATTTCTTGGTGATGAGCTCATTGGAGTTTGCTTTCAGATTTATGCTATTGTACCACTACCAATACGTCCTATTTTGTATTGTGTTCCTGGTGAACCACTATATGAAGGTCTTAAACACCTACTATTTGCTCAAGAGTTTGTCGAATTCAAAAACCATTATGTGAAGAATGGAAATAGAATAAGCATATACATTGTTTAGGGTATCCTTGGTTTCACTAATCCACTTCTAGCTATTATTCACTTTTAAATACCCCTGATCTCAAGTCTACAGGTGATGAATATGAGATAAACAACAAATTTAGGCAGTTTTGATGTTTCTGTAACCTGTGAAATATCTAGTATCTTATTTTTTGCTTTAGAATATTTAATTGTATTTTTTGAAAATAACCTAAGGTTTTCTAGTTTTCAATAAGTCATATTAGAGATTTTGATCACCACTACTTTATCTACAAAAAAAACTTTAAAATTTCCAGTTGTTCTAGAATGAGAAAGAAAAAAAAATCCTTTAGAAGGTATAAGTTTTTTATGTGTTGTGTTGGTTTTTGCATACTAATAAGAAAAGGAATATGAAGCATGTTATAAATAATATCTAAAATAATATAATAATACAAGTAAAATTTTTTGAACACATACCATTGATAAAAAGTTTCTTTATTCATACCTATAATAGAAGTTAATAAGTCATTTATGATGCTACTAAAAATTGTTATTCATTCAGCAGTAACAAAGAAATAGTTTTTTCTTTCCATATTGTACTAATGATTAAACTTATACATACTTTGTTTATATAAAAAATGATTTTCCATTCCATGGATATGATAGAAGATAATATACATCTTCTATGATAAGATTACTCGGATTTATGTGTATCACTGACAAATTACAATATAGAAGCAACCTCACTGTAATCATTGAGAAAAGTGCTTGAGATCATAAAGTTAGTCATCATTAATCCTAAAAGATCTAAATGTTGTGGCATCGCCAGAAATCCAGGCACATATGGTGGTTCACTTGTCGAACCTTCTTTCTATGATGAGACAATTGTTTCCCCCATTTTATACAAAGTATATAAACCTAGATACTTCAATCTTCTTTAACAACTTTCTGATCACACATTTGATGTACACTCTTATTCTTTCTATTAAGACTTAAAGGACAAGTATTACTGACTGCCATAAATGTATAAACTTTCTTATTAAATGTATGTTGTATTATTAGAAATTTGGTTTTCGATGTATGCAGTTCCCTTGAATGCATGTTAGAGTATAATTTTCTTGATGATGTTAAACGTACACAGTTTCTTAGTAAAAGCATGTCATATTAATGTACCTCTTGCATATGATATATATATATTTCTGTAAATGCATGTTAGGGTAAAGGATTCTGCCTATTTAAAAGAATCTTATCACATTTTACACTTTAATTTATAACTTAAAAACAACAATAAACTTAATTTAGCGAGTTAGTGTATATCATTTTATAATATTAGTGTTCTTGAAATAATAAATAACTATTACATAGTTACGTTTGATGGGATAATAAATTGTTTGTTTTAGAGCTTTACTATTATAATTTATTGCTTTAACTAAAATGTCTTAATGTAACTTACCAGAGAAAAGATTTAGGTCAATCATTATCTGTTAATTCTATTTTTTTAAGTTTGGTGTTGATTAGGATATCATGCATAATCTATATGGGAAACGTTTTAAGGAGGCATTTTATAAAGAATATACTTGGTGGTTTCATCATATCCATAAGAAATAAAATTATGCCTATTAATGAAGATATAGATTTGGTGTCAAAATTAAGTTACAAAATATATTGTCTTATGTTTTATCTTAATACCTTGTTTATAATATATGCCTATGAAGTTTAGGATGTATCTAGTATTGATGTTTTTCTCTTGTTATGCAATGTGTTTGAAACAATATATTTCTTAAATGATCAAAAAATTTAATTTCTTTCTATTAGACAAAAAATATGTCTCAATATCATTATGATGTATTGGATATCACTTATACATTAAAGAAATAGTAGGTTGTGCTTTTGCATATTGTTGAAGTTGGTACTATATAGGTGATCAAGGAAAAAGGGAAATACCAAAAAAATGCTTTTTACTGATTCTAATGTATTGACTTTTTTTAGATTGTTTTTGTTGCAGTTTTCTTCATAATTTTAACTAATGTCTCTTCAAACAGGGGACGGAAGTATTGATAGTGATCTTTGAGTTCCATCTCGACTATTATGAGAAAATTTTCAAACAGTATAGGCAATAACGTATATCAACCGCTAATTTGATCAATACACTTAAATAATTATTTATAAGCTCAAACGAGCATTTGTAGTCGCTGACTAGACAGAATCTTGTTGAGCCATTTCCTAAGTCGAGTCGCCTACTCTTCCCTATTACTTCCAATATACGTCATTTAATAAAATCTACAAGTTTGTATATGCAGATGCCTACCAAAGTAAGAATAAGTTGTAAGATATGCCTACTAAAGTAGGAATACAATAAACTATCTTTTTGTAAGACAATTATTAATAATGCTTAAGGCTAGCACAAGAAGACTAAGATAATCACATCTCCTTCCTATAAGAAAGAATCTTAGGTTGATCTAATGTATGTGAAATTCTACCCAATATTATGAAATACTAGAAAGAAAATTAAACATAAACATACTTCTCTCACCAAGGCAAAATCTATAATCTAAATAAATAATGGGACGAGTTTTGATCGTATGAGTCTCGCAACTCCACTTTTGGAAAAATTTATTCCCATGAATACCAACGTTGATATGTTTTTAGACCATTTGGAAAACCACAAATATAAACCTTATTTCAAGATTACATATTGAAGTGTTTACTTACAAACAATAAGAATTGTTATGGTTAATATGTTTGTTTGGATAGTCTTTTATTGACAGTGATTAGTTTAAGTTAGTTAAGTTGGTTTAGTCTCATGAAGCAATGTATGGAAATAGTTTTGTTAAATGATAAAATAAAGAATCACATTATTATCATAACTTTTATGAAATACAAGCAAGAAAACACATACGTTATTTATTTGGATCTACTTTTATATAGTTAACTTAAGCTATAATTAACATATAGTTATTTTTTAAAATATATCACATAATTCCTTTCTGGAATATGATACCTAATTCCTTTTGTCATGCCTTTTTTAATTATTTCCTATAAATCTTATATGTCTTATCAACATTTTTTATAAATGTACAATTAATATTATGATGATATATGTATAAGTGTCAGAATAAATATTTTATTAATATATAAAGTAATTAAGAAATAGATAAAAAATTTGTGCTTAAGAAACTACACATTACCAAATATGAAGGAAAAGTCTTATGTCATGTCACTATTTATATCAATGATCACCTACACTACCTTATGCAATCTTTAACTTCCAATAGCTTATGCCAATCTTTTATATCTATCTTTAAGCTCCCTTCTACAACATTTTAAAGATCCAGTTGTATTTATTAGAAGGAATAGCAGCTTCTCTCTTCAAACAAGCCCTCTTGTAAACCACGAAAAAAGTAAACCTCGAAACCTTTACATTTGCTTCGTTTATTTACATTACTAGAACCCAAGTACAAATAATCTTCTCTACTTGGAATCAAATGTTTCTTCCTAAAAAAATCCACCTACGACTCTTTTATCGCCAACCCTAAACCAACTTTCTTTGTTTTTTGTCTTTTTTATTTTAAAAGATTTGTGATTTTGATAGTCAGTGAGGTACTTTGATTTAGAAATTGTTGATCTCGGTTTTCTAAATCAAATTGACGATCTTCCACAACCCTTTTTTACATAAGTACTAGCACGAGTAGGTTCATCATCACTTGGTGACCTTCTGAAAGCAATACAATGGTTAGTTTCACATCTTTGCACATAACCCTTTAGATAGTTCACTTATTTACTAGTTTTTAGTTTCTTGATGAAACTTCATTAATCCATATATTAATGTGTTTGTAACAAGGTGTTCATGTGAAGATAATCCAAAGTCCCTTTTTAGGCATGGAATGGTATGTCTTATTTTGACCATCTGTTGTTCATTTAATCTAACTTATATAATTATAATAGAAACAATACTTTAATCGGTGACATTCTACTTCCGGGATATAGAACTTGCAGATGGCATCCAAGAAGCACGTAACGAACTAACCTATGTTCTTGTAATGCTACCTACCGCTTACTAGAAAAAAAAAGCAAGTCAAGCAGGTTTAAATCTTCTAAATTCTCTATATTACACAATTTTACAGCATAGGAACATTTCTATGTCAAGAAATAAAATAAAGACAACACTAAATACAATGTGGGTGAATCATAAATTCCCGAAGACCTGTTTACTATGCATTGCTCCATTATATTGCATACCGGACATCGATTATATATACTAAATTTCAATAGATATAATGAGATACAAATGTGTTCCCATTGTATGTGGTATTGGGATTTTTTATATTTAGTATGATTTTTAGTTTAGATGTTAAGAGAATCTCTTTTAATATACAACAAACCTTTATGATGAACAAACATTATTCTTGGTTTTTATTAGCACATAATCTTTTTAAATTGTTATATTTTAATTTTATTTATCATGAATTTCCAACTCCTATGCAACAAATCATATCAAACAATGTATTATATTTACTTATTATGAGAAGATAAATTGGTATGTATCATACTGATCTTGAAATGAAAAACTTTATACTCACATTTGTATTGGTAACTCTTAATTTAAACAAAATTTCAAATAACATGTAATTTAACTTCTAAAGGAATGTAGCTATAACTTCTGGAATTGATGTCTTACATGGCTCACCTTGATATGGGGTCCTACCTTCTTACTAATGTTTACGACTTCAATAATGTACTTAAAGTTTAACATTACTCTTACAACATTAATGTAAAGAAAAATTATAGGAGTGAATGATTAGTATCTGATGCATATTCTATTCAAGATAAATCCCAATGTGAGATTATATAAAAGTGTCAGAAGTTAAATCCACACAAAAATAAAGAAACTTTTATTTTATTTGCTCGCATTTTGGAGTGTTGACTTCATGCCATATAAAAAAGCTAGACTAACATATCCAATGAAGAATCAATAGTGTCTGTAACTTTCTTCACCTTTGAAGTAATCCTTGTCAAATACTAAAATCATTTTTAGATGCTACATCTTAGCTGACAACATATCTTCCTATGTTGTTTGGAATGGATGTTTACAATGGCTCACGACGATGTACAATTATTACCTCTATTGATGTTGTAATAAAGATGTCACTGTTAACACATACCATTAAAGGAGGAAACATTTATTAATCAGCATGATCCATGTGAAACATCCATTCCAAAAATCATAGTAAAAATCCTGAACTCTGAAGGTATAGCAAATTGGTAATAATTTTATTATTCGACAAGGCATTCTCCAAACGAATTGTAATTTCAAAAACCTGTATATTAAAAATTTCCTTTGTATAATATAATGTTACAAGTTATCTCTTTAAAAATGTCAAGCCAAGTGGACATTCTACATGTCTAATACTTAAATAACAATTAATAGTAGGGATGTCCAAAACCCTCAGTGGACTCCGAACCCGTATGAGGGGTATTTTCCTGAAAAAAATCGGGGAGGGGGACAAGGTTGGATTGACCCCTGTTTTATTTTTGGGGGTGCGGGCGAGGGTGCGCAACGCTGTTCTGAAACCCCGCAGGGCCCCATTGATGTGTGTGTATGTCTATATATATATATATATATATATATATATATATATATATATATATATATATATATATATATATATATATATATATATATATATATATATATATATATATACACACACATCAATGGGGCCCTGCGGGGTTTCAGAACAGCGTTGCGCACCCTCGCCCGCACCCCCAAAAATAAGTTTTTCTCTACAAAAATTTCTCATCCCATCATATATAAAGAATGGTCATAATATTTATTTTTAATAATGTAAAAAATGATATTCTTTTTCTGTAAAGTATTAATACTATATTATTGTTCTATTATCTATTACTAACCATTAACAATGTATGAACACTAGTAACGTGTTATAACTGTTGTTTGACAAGGTTCAAGAAATATTTAACTTAGCGTGGCTGATAGCTGTGTTTGGCAGGACTCAAGCCGAAGGTGAGGGGTTCTCTTATTTTTTTAAAAACACGAATCCAATTAACTAACCAGCCCCGCCCCCATCCACCATATTTTACTTCGCTTTTTAGTTTATGCAACAAATATGTTTTAGATGAAATATGCAACAAAAATCTATCATGTAATTAACTGTTTGTTTTGCAAGCTATAATATATGTTTTCATCTTATAATTATTCCATGCTAGTTGGTTTGATTGTTTTTATTACTTTGATTATGTAATACTTTATTTATATTCGAATATATAATTTATATTGTTTTATTAACTACAAGAACATTTAAGTTTGTCTCAATTCGGCATATATTATATATGACATATTTTTGATCTAAAAACAATTTTTATATTGTTACAAATTACCTTTTTTCATTGTATCGTTATATAATACTTTTTTCGTACCTAATCATGTTGAACCATTAAGTTTTCACAAACAATTGAATCCATAAGAATTTAATAAACTATATGATATTTTTTATTAAAGACTTGATACAATAAGAATCGTCCCATTTTGAAATAAATTATATTATTTTAATCGTCATACGTCAATAAGTTAAATAATCAATTATAAATTAATAATTTATGTCGATAAAAAATATCATATAAGTTTAATAATAAATTGTATTTAATCATTTATGTCGATAAAAACATATCACCAAAATATAGAGTTGAAACAATTTCTTAATTATCCTTATAAAATATTAAACAAATTTCATATAAACTTAATAAATAATCTCGGACTCAAAATTATGTTTCTAGATTGTGCTATAAATACCCTCCATTACATTTCGTACCCCTAGACACAAATCAAATCAAAATGAGTTTTAATTATATTAGTTTTTTATTTATAAACTCTTATTGATTTGACTAATTGATTTGTTTTATTTTTTTTTATATTTTGTTGTCTTTTCCTTTATTATTATTATTATTATTATTTTGTTTATTATTATTATTGTTATTATTACTATTATTATTAGGTTTATTGTTATTATCATTATTAAATTATATTTATTATTAATAATCTTTTTTTGTTTTGTTGTCTTTTCTAAACGCCGTTCGTTGTGTCGTAATTACTTTAAAAAGTATTGTTATTGTTACTAAAGTGTAAAAATTATAAAAGCATTAATTTGACATTCGGTAAAATTTGATATAACCGTTTTGATATAATTGGACAAAATTTTATAAAATTATAAACGTTGTTTGTTGTGTCGTAATTACTTAAAAAAACTATTATTTATTGTTACTAAAACGTAAAAATTATAAAAGCTAAATTCATTAATTTGACATTCGTTCGAATATGACATAACCGTTTTGATATAAACGTTTATAATTTTATAAAATTATAAACGTTGTTCGTCGTATCGTAATTACTTTAAAAAAACTATTGTTTATTGTTATTAAAACGTAAATATTATAAAAAGTAAATTTATTATTATTGTTTTTCTAATAATAATAATAATAATAATAATAATAAATAAAAAACTATTAATAAAAAAATGAAAAAGGAAAAGGAAAAGACAATAAACAAATAAAATAGACGAGACAAAAATGAAAACAAGAAAAATACAAAAAATCAAATCAGGAAAAGTATAATTAGAACAAAGGGTATGTATAAAATGATCATTCTTCTAATCATATAATAAGATTAAAATTGTGATGTTGCCAATATTTTCTATTTGCTTAGAAACGAATTATTGGAATGCAATATACGACGGGACAGAAGGAAGCATCTGCCCACAACTGTGGACACCATGTGCTACTGCTTGGCGCTTTTAATCTCTTGTTTTCGACATCTTCAATGCATATGCGATAAATTTGATGATGAATAAAGTGACATTCGATTTAAATAATTGATGACATAATCTTGACTTTCATTCGTGGATTATACTTATCAAATTATCTTTGGCAACTTATAGATACGGAGAAATATAAAATAATTGTATACTCAAAACCGACATGTTAAATGTGGAAATATTCATATGTCAATAACTCAATAGCTACACTACGAAATGAAAGCCGCCCACATGAGCAATGTGGTGCAATCCGTGAAATCTCACATTCTAGATTTTATGTTTTGTAAGATTGATCCATTTATAAAATAATATTTTATTTGTTTAATTATGTTTAATGGTTGAAATTTTATCGTGTTCTATTAATTTATTTGGTTCATTTAAATCCTCAATACTAGCAATTAAATTTGTAAAGGTCATATGCCATTTTTATTAATTTTTATATATATATATATATATATATATATATATATATATATATATATATATATATATATATATATATATATATATATATATATATATATATATATATATTCAAATTTCCAAAATTTTCAAAAATTACCAAATTCACAAAAAAATAGAATTTTTAGATTTTTAAATTTTAAATTTAGAAAATTTCAAAATTTCAGTATAATAATATATATCATATATTTTATTATATTAATAATATATATTTTTTATTTTATTAGTAATTTCTATTTTTTAGTCTGTATATAAATTATGATAATCAGTGGCTAAGTTACGATTATTGATGCTTAAAATTGTCAAAAATGTGATTAATTAGTCTAAACATTCTGATGTTTGATGACTTACATATTTAAACACTTAGATTTGTCAAAACTTTATGCTTATTTATTCATTTTGTAGGGATATAGGTAATATATAAATTTTAGAAATAAATTTTGTTACAATTAATACTCCCCACCTAGGCGCCTGACTAGTCCTCGCCTAGACCGACTAGTCCTAGGCCCCAATCGACCGTCTGCCAACCGTTTAGCGACTTCTACAACCTTGATATATATATATATATATATATATATATATATATATATATATATATATATATATATATATATATATATATATATATATATATATATATATATATATATATATATATATATATATACACACACATAGGGAAATTTGTCAAAAAATCCTTATATTTTGGTTCTATTTGGGAAAAAGTCCTCCCTGATTTTTATTTTCTGATTTAATCCTCTAAACCTGCAAAAGTTTATGAAAAACCCCGTTCACCTGGAATACCAGGTCAGGGATTAATTCACAAGTAAAATGATTTTTCAGGGACTTTTTTGCAAATAAAATGATTTTTTATTTGTTTTTGTAAGTGGTATAACTTTTATACACGATGTCCAAATTCTACAAACTTTATATCCTTGTAAAGCTGATAAGTAGTCTACATCTTTGTTTTACAAACTTTTGTCTAAATATGTTTAATTTTTCGTTACAATCCCTTAAACATGAGCACAAACTCATTTATGTCACTTGTTAGTCATTTTCAAACATTCGTATCTCCTTCCTTATAACTCCAATTAACCTGAATTTTTTTCTTATGTTTTTATTATTACAAATAATACAATTTTGATAATGATGACTTTTTTCCAATTCTTCATAGATTTTGAGATATATAGCTATAAATATTGCATCCCATAATAATTCAATATGTCATATGTATGAACACCCATTTCAAATGATCATATGTTTTATTATACAAATCTATTTGTAACATCCGTTCCAGTATGTCTTATTCGCCAGTTAATTATTTTAGCGAATAATAATAATAATAATAATAATAATAATAATAATAATAATAATAATAATAGGAATTTTAGTTAGGTTTGAGCATTGAAAGTGCCAATTAATGATACCTAATGTTTAAACAAATTTGTAAATGTGATAAAAGAAATTAATAAGTGTCATTTGAGGGGAGAAAGTGTCATTTGTGTCATATTGTGAAAGTTGAAAGGTTTAAGGCAAATCAATGAACTAAAACCCTAAGTTCACATGCAACCTATAAGGATCTATGTTTTCTTCTAATTGAACATATAATAAATTCCTAAAGGCCACAAGAAAATAACTAAAAGAATAAAATCAGAAAAACTAACCTTTTAGGGTTTCTTCGAAGTAAAGCAGCACAAGTGTCATGCCTCAAATGAGATCACACCCAAAACTAGGGTTTTCGAAAGTTGCAGAGAGAGGGAAGAGAGGAAAAAGTCGTGGCTTTTATGGTGCCTAGGGGTCTCTATTTATAGTTTTCAAGTGGCCACCAGATAAGCCTTTAGAGATAAACTTTTTTGAATTCAAATAAGATAAACATTTATCTATCAATTCAAATCTATTTATCCTAACATATAATAATCGAAATTATGGATAATCCCTCCATAATTTCGTTGCCCACTTAAACTACCATAACTGTCACTTACTCAACTATTGAATAATTACAATTCAGCCCCTGCACCTTTAATTAATCAAATTAATCACCAAATTAATTCCAATTAATTCCAGATTAATTTCTAATTAATATATTATCACCAAAAATATATTAATAAACTATTTATTTTATTTCTATTGATTTATTAATCATATAATAAATCAATCTTTCTCTCTCCTGGATTTTCTGCTAAACCTCTAGCCATGAGGGTAACCCAAATGGACTTTGCTACTATCAATTAGGTAAATACAAATTATTAGTCATGGCTTAGACACCTAATCCAACAAAAGTTGCATGACGGCCATTTGGAGGGTCAATCACGACTTTGGAGGGGCTGTGGGTCTCATTTCCATAAGCACGTACAAGCTTTGTTCACATAGATGTATAAGTTGTCACTCCAACCGTAGAATCCAAGTTTGTAGCTGTGAACACCATCTTCCCTTGCTTCGTTTTCTGCCAAGTCGTGAAGAAAGGAAGGAGACGTCGAGAGAGAAGAGTGAGTTAGAGAGGGTGGATTAAGGAAGTCCTATGCTGAAGTGTTTTTATTATTACATCAACTACGTAAGTCCTCTTTTCCTTTTCTCTTTTTTCTAGTCTAATCACCACCACCACACCTTCATCAGGAGGTGTGTGTTTGCAAGTGTGTGTATGATTGATTGTTACTCCAGAGTTATTCTAACTTATTAAACCTTATATGAAAATTGTATTATTTGAAATAAAAAAACATAGGAAAAATATTCTTGTTAATTATAGTTATAACGGGGAAGATATGAATGTTTGAAAATGACTAAAAAGTGATATAAATGAGTTTGTGTTCATGTTTAAGGTATTGTAACAAAAACTCTGAACATATTCAGATAAAAGTCTGTAAAACAAAGTTGTAGTACTACTTACCACCTTTACAATGATATAAACTTTGTAAACTTTGGACATCGTATATAAAAGTTATGTCACTTACAAAAATAAAGAAAAACTCATTTTATTTGCGAAAAAGTCCCTGAAAAATCGTTTTAGTTGTGAATTAACCCCTGACCTGCTATTCCAGGTGAAAGGGGTTTTTTCACTAACTTTTGCAGGTTTAGAGGATTAAATCACAAAATAAAAATCAGGGAGGACTTTTTTCTAAATAGAACCAAAATATAATGACTTTTTGACAAATTTTCCATATATATATATATATATATATATATATATATATATATATATATATATATATATATATATATATATATATATATATATATATATATATATATATATATATATAATTTTTATTTAAAAAAACCCTACATAATAATATTGGGATTTCTACAGAAAAGTCTCAATATTTTAAGTAAATTAACGAAAAAGTCTCAAAATATTTTGTTTAAACAGAAAAGTCTAAAAAACCGAAAAAAGTTTTCAATTTCGCCTTTTTTTTACCGGCTACCGGCAGAATAAGGCGAAATTGAAACAACAAAAAGGCGAAATTGAAATTTTTATTTCAATTTCGTTCTTTTTACCGGTAGCTGGTAGAAAAATGATGAAATTGAAATTTTTTTCGAGTTTTCTGGGCTTTTCTATTCAAAAACAATATTTTAAGACTTTTTCGTTAATTTACTTAAAATATTAGGATTTTTTATAGAAAACCCTTAATCTTTATAAGTGTTAAATGTCTGTGACATTTTATATCTATGAAAGCACGTATCGCCTTCCTAAACCATCTCATACTTTTCACCTCCAACAATGTGTAACTAATCACAACTTTTGGTACAAATATTCCAATATATTGATTTAATTAATGCTATTGTTAAATTCTTTTTCTTTTTATGAATATTACTTGTCCTTACAAAATAACTTATTAAATGAGAGGTTTTATCAAATATATTACATACTAAATTAGTTAACCATAAATACCTTTTTAAATAGTTAATGACCAAAGATTTTTAAGTAATAGAATTTTGTTTAATAAAATTACTGAATAAGTAGCGTGTCAAATCAAAAATAGTAGACATGGGCGACAATATGGATACTCTAATGAAATCAAGTGATTAAGTGAACCTACATTTTAATTACTCTTTTACATATTTATTAGTATCTTTGTGATTCTTCTACATATTTATCCACATTTAAAGGTGTTTATAGTTCCATTGTATATTATTAGCAACAATATATTTCTATCAGTTTTAATGAGATTTTGTTAAAATCATTTGGAAAAATAGTTTTGATCTTAGAGGTATATGTATGTGTTGTACGAAGCATCGCTCATATGAGCAAGTCCAAAAGGAGTTTAACAAATTAAGTTTAAATTTTGAATCTTTTAAATTTTGAGCATAACATTGTTCTAAAAGTTCAATGTTTAAGAATGTTTGTAACACACCGGAAGGTAACATCTAATAATAAAACATAAGTGTAAATTATTCATTACAAGTCAAAGGTCTTATATCGACATCCATACTAATATGAGTATACAGTTAGACTTGAAAGACCTAGTGAGTATACCTAGCATCAACTCGTCAACAAAAATAGATGGTTGTGATCATCAAATTGAAAAGTCAAACAAAACAATGGTTTGAGAGTTTCAAAAAATCATTATGATCAAAGCTTTGAGATAAACATCTCAAGAATAAACAAATCATAACATCATATATTGGAATAATACAACCAAAAGATTGTATGTAATACATATGTAACTACTCCCAATCCGTAAGTCAATCTCAAAGTCTAGCTCACAGTAGTAGCTATAATTAAGGCTCATGTATCATAGCATATTTTACATGATACATATTCCAGACATGTTACAAAGTTAAGGCTTTTGTATGGTTAGCATAAAGCACCATATACACTTCCCATGCACATTCTGGTCTAAATAGGTATCTTGTAAACTATCACAAGTATTGCACAATGGGTTGCAAATCCATTGTGTATGTGACTTTTTGTCTAGAAATCCATACATTAAATGAATTATCCCAAAGTGGATATA
>CM042017.1:30469149-30519149 GCA_023525715.1 Cichorium intybus | reverse complement strand
AGTTCTAGGTGTTTTCAGTCAATTTAGCTTTTGTTTCCGATGTTGGAGTTTTTCTGATGTATCCAAATACGTAGTTGCTTAGTTAGTCACCTTTTGATCTTGCAATGGTTAGGTGTCAGTCATACTAATTGTTTGTACGTTGTTGTTTTTTGCTTCAGCTCCCCGCTGGAGTTTTCTTATTTTACATCTTTTTGCCATTCAAGAAAAAAAAAACTAGATTTGAGCCTCATCATTTCTTCAACAAATTAGGTACTATGTTTCTTAATATTTTTCTTGATTATTCTCAAGTCTATCCATCTCACCACAACGATGAACAAGGTAACTAATATCATTATTCATCTTCTGTTTTTAAAAAAAATCAAATTGAGCCCTAGAGTCGGTGTTGGGCTAGACTCCATTCTTCACCTCAAAGGGTTCATCAAGGTAATTGAAAAATCATACATCTTATGTTTTTTAGAAAAATCAATTTGTAGGTTTTGTTCGACAAGGAATAATATTTTTTGCTTCTGATTAGAAGAGGTAATCCCACAACTCTTTTCTCATTTACTTCTTTATCTCTCTCTCTCTCTCTCTCTCTCTCTCTCTCTCTCTCTCTCTCTCTCTCTCTCTCTCTCTCAGATACTAGATTTGGCAGTTCTTTACTTTAGCAGATCTGAAATCCAAATCAATTTTTTGGTATAAATAGTAATTTCTTTGTAAGTTTGCATGAGTAATTGTTTACTCTTATACTTCCTATGTATCTTTGACAGCTAAACTATCCCACACAGACACACAACCACACACAGCCACACACACATACACGATGTTACAATTCTGTTATTGTGTTCTTTATAAGGAGTTTGGTGACTTTTAAAAGGTAATTAGTAACAAAATTTGGGTAATAAGCAATAAAACTAGAAAAAAAAGGTAAAAACCAAGTTAATGAGAAACAAAATTTGGGTTAGTAAGCAACAAAAACAGGCTATAATAAACAAATACAAAAGTCAGTTGTCAAAGACCATTTATTTCTCAGTCCACATCTATTTTAACGATGAGAACTTATTCATAATTTTGTTAGTATAAAATTGCATTAATTATCTAAAAATTGATGCCATGAATTTTGTAAGCATACTGTCTAAGGTTCTCATAAAAAATCAAATGACAAATTTTTTAATTTGCTTGGCAAACAACACACTGCTTATTGATTTCAAAGAATTTGCAAATTCTTTTTAGAGTAAATTACACGGATGGTCCCTATGGTTTGGGGTAATTTGTGCGTTTGGTCCCTAACTGTTTTTTTTTAACTCAGACCATCCCTACTATTTGATTTTGTTACGCGTTTGGTCCCTGACTAACTTAAAATGACTTTTTTACCCTTTATCATTTCTTTTATAATTTTCTATTATTTATTAATTATTTAAAAAAAGAAAAAAAATCTTATACCCTGTGAACTTTCTCCCTCTCATCATCTCACGTTCTCTCTCTATTTTCATCTCTCTAACCTAACCCACCCATTTAGAAACTGAAATACATATCCTCTCTCTTTCGCTATCTCTCTTTCTCTCTCTTATTTGAACCTCCACCGGAAATCACATTCAACCGCCGCCGACCTCCGGATGAAGCAGTCGGTCAGATTTTGTTGTCATCCTCGCCGCTCTCCTTTGTAGTCGAGTCAGATCCATCGCTGTAGCTTGATGAGGATGGCTCTGTCGCGAATCCGTCGATACCGGCAACCGGAGTCCCGGCTGACGGGCTGAAATACAGGAATAGAGAAGAAGACGATACCACTTGGTAAATCGTAAAGTTCATAGCTTTTTCTGGAAGAGACGAACGCCTTGCTATAATCGATTTTTTTTTTTGGTAAAGAGGACGGTACCTCTGGCAAACTTTATTAATAAAAAGAATAAATACAATTGAAGGCTGGGGACTCCCCACCTAAGAAACAACAAAAAACCCATTGAGACATGCCCCAATGGACAAAAAGGCTATACTAGAAACCAAAACAGATTTTGGAACCAGAAATTTTTGAATCAGCCAATTAAAGGGGATCCCATTGTTATAATCGATATTTTATTCCATTCCCGATCTCCTCCTCCATCACCGTTGAGATACCTTCAGGATCCCTCCAACAAAAATAGACGTTCTATCAGGCTAGGTTTTCGAAGACGATGAATCCTTTCTGAAACTAACATTTTTCGAAGACGATGAACACGTTACTTGTTTGATTGGTTTCTAGGTTTGTTTGATTTGTAGATTTTTTTTTCTAGATTTTGATTGTTGAGGACATAGACTCGGTTTGTTTGACCTTGACTGGATTTTGATGTGTTCGGATATGTATTCACCGAATATTTGGAATTTGATATATAAGAACTTATTTCAGGTTTTAGATTTGAGTTGTAGATTGGTTTTTGATTTTGGATTTGACTAACAGGATCGATTTTGGATGTATTTTAGATCTATGGGGACAAGAGAGTTCACCGGCGACTTGGTGGGGACGGGAGAGTTCGTCGGAGACGGTAATCGGAGCTAGGTGGGACGTAGTGTACGTCGGTTTGGGAGAGAGAGAAAAATAAATAATAAATTAATCTAAAAACAATAACTAATTAATTAATTAATTAAAAAAGAAATAGAAAATGGTAATATAGTCATTTTAAGTCGGTCAGGGACCAACTGCGTAACAAAACGAAATAGTAGGGACCGTCCGAGTTAAAAAAACAAATTAGGGACCAAGCGCGTAAGTTACCCAAAACCACAGGGACCAATCGTGTAATTTACTCTTCTTTTTATCATATATAGCATTTAACATTAATATTTTGAATAAACAATTTTAGGCATTGTTTTATCTTAATCAACTTAATGGTTCAAATAAAACTGTGGTTTGTCAAAAACTATGCATTAGGTCCAAAATGTTTCCATGAAATGTCCAAAATCAGGTATTTTTTATAGTTTTGGTATGAAAGACTTGAAAAGACTAAAGTACGTTTTGATTTATTTTTTCCATTTTTTAATACTTCTTTTATTAACTTTTGATTAAAAATTTAAAAAAAAAAAACACCATCCCCCATCCCCTTTCAACCACTGTTCTCTCTTTCTCTCTCCCTCTTTCTGTCTCCCTCTCCCTATCTCTCTCTCTTTCTCCTGCCAGCCCACATCCCATAGATGTTCATCTTCAAAATCGGTGTTCATCCTCATACCAAATATCCGAACGAACCTTGATCGACATCCCTTTTCTCCAATCACCAAGATCATCTATATAAAACCCCTGTAACACAAACCAAACCTACAAATTAAATCAGATGAAGCAGATAAAGGACAAACACACCATGCACACAGATTCTTGGGTTTACAGGTTTCGATTCAACATAAACACGCAATAAAGAATCGATGGGCTGGAGATCAAAAACTAACCTTGTTTTAAATTGAAAATCAAAATGGAACTAGAGATCTGGGCTGGTGGATCGAAAGCTGATAAAGAATACACATAAAAAATCGACTTGCTAAACCCTAAATCATCATCATTATAAATCCATGATTTATGGCGTAAAACCTGAAGAATGCATGTGCACCTTCTACGAGCACGAATAGTGCAGAACTTGACATGCTCGTCGGTTCACATATCAACGAGAGCATCCTGATCAACTTCCCTAAAACTAAACTTCTTGAATGTCTTCTTTTTGGGCACTCCAGCCACCGACTTCATCGGTTTCTTGTTATTTAATAGTTTATTTTTCCTCACCTTTTCACCTTCCAAATCAAAAGCCCTAAATTCTAGGGTTTGTTCTTGAATGTGTGTGAGGCAGAAAGAGATCGAGGGAAGGAGAAAGAGGGGATACCGATGGTGGTGGAAGGGGGTGGGGTGGGTGAATGGGTATGTCGAAAAGCTTGAACACCAATATCCATAATCATTTCATCCGGAAAATCCACTATGGTTGCTGGGATGAGGAGGGAGGGAGAGAGAGAGAGAGAGAGATGGAGAGAGAGAGGGGGGGGGGGGGGGGGGGAAATGGTGGTGGGAAGGGGAGATGGTTTCTTTTTATTTTTAATTAAAAATATTTAAATAAATATTAAAGAAATAAAACATATTATAATAGATATTAAGAAAATGGAAAAACAAATTAAAAGGGCATTTTAGTATTTTTAAAGCTGACAGGGACCAAAACCATGATAAATTCCTAATTTTGGACCTCTCATGCAAGTTGAAAACTTTTTGGACCCAATCTACAATTTTTGACAAACCACACAAACCAATTTTGCAGTTTAATATATATATATATATATATATATATATATATATATATATATATATATATATATATATATATATATATATATATATATATATATTCTAATTTTTATATTTTATTTTAAGTATTAAATTATTTAAATAATAATTATTCAATATCAAATAATAATAATAAACTTTTTTACGATCTTAAAAAAATACAAACGAGCTTGAAACTCGAGTTCTAGTCCTACTCATTAGAATGAGCTGAGCTCGAGCTAGGTAGGCACGAACATGGCTCCTATTGGCTCATTTACACTATAACGTCCCAAATCCAATAGTAAAATTTTTCTTTTAAAAAACGGTTCATATACATAAAACGGATTACCAATTAGAAACCATTTAACTTAAAACTTGTTATTCAACATTAGAAATTGTATATATCAAAAACGTTTAAAAATATTATCTAGCGGAAGACTTAATTATCAAAACCTCAGATACGGTGCAGTCGCGCCGTGCTCCAAGCTCAAGCCAGCAATTACCTGAAAACAGTAAGGGTGAAATAGTAAGCACAAACCTTAGTGAGTTCCCCAAAATACCACACGATCCATTCCATAACACATAATCATAAAAGGCTCTCTAGCTTGCCCCGATCTTGCCGTTTAACATTTCATTCCTTGACTCACGAGTTTCTTCCCGATCTTGTCCAATTTCGTGACTCACGGGTTTCTTCCCGGTCTTGTCTAATTCCGTTACTCACGGGTTTCGTCCCGGTATTGTCCAATTCCGATGGCTCACGGGTTTCTTCCCGATCTTTCCCAATTCCTTGACTAACGAGTTTCTTCCTGATCTTGTCGATAAACATGTGAGGCGCATACATAACATTATCACACAAAGTAATAAAATTACCTACGCATGCAACATCACCCATAGTATAGTGAGAAGACTCACCTGATCCGCAAAGCCAAACAGCACTCCTCACGCGCGTCCACGGATCCAACAGCACGAACGTCCTAACAAGATAAACTCTACTCAGAACATCCTAAATCCCAAACAGGATAATCTATAAGCTCGGTGTCCAAAACCCTCAAGTTTGACCAAAAGTCAAACTGGTCAAAAAGTCAACGGTCAAATGTCAAAGTCAACAAAAGTCAACAGGCACAGTTAGTGCCTCTAACTCCCCAAATTAGTGTCGCTAACTATGAACATGTCCAAAAGTCCATTAAGTTCTTAATTCATTCAGCCAAAGTCTCAATCCCTCCAGGGACCTTCCAAACAGTCTTAAATCCCTAAAGATCCTAACTTTATTCTCCCAAACATCACCATGCAAGACCAAGAACAAGATTCAAGTCCAAAGTGGTCCAAAACTGACCAAAATCACCATAGAGAGTTTGGCTTACTCTCTAAACCATCCCAAAGGTTCAAATCAGAGATCTAAGGCATAAAATTTCCAACTTTATCCTTCCAAACTATAGACAAACACTACAAGGGACCATTATACTTATTCAATCCATAAGAACATGCTTAAATCATAAGAAAAAAAATCGTAAAATTGCATAAAGGTGAGAACTTGAGTCACAATGGTCCAGAAACAACGTCTTTAGCTGATCTTCTCTTGAACAGAGCTCCTAAGCATCACCTTGAATATTCACAACATCAAAAACTCTTCAAAAATCCATTCAAGAATACCAAGATCATCAAAAATCACACCATAAGGTCTAGAGAGAGAAAAATCACGAGTTGAGGGCTGAAAGGTTGCATTTGCGGCTGCCCTAGGGCTTCCAACTCTCAAATATGACCCAAGCATGAAAATCTAGGGTTTTGGCCCAAAATCCAACATTAGCGTCGCTAACACTAAGGTTAGCGTCGCTAATGGTGATCGTGCATACCCACAACAGACAGCTGGCAATTAACGGCGCGAAAGAGACGCGATCCTCATCCAGGCCAACATTAGCGTCGTTAATACTATAATTAGTAGTGATAATGTCTTAAATCTTCATTTTCCTGAAAATTGCTCTGTATTCCGCGAATCTCGACTCTTTAAAAACCGAACCTAGGACTTCTCGGGATTATGGTCCTACATACACACTAAACAACGCATTTGATTTCAGTAAACTACATAAACTAAAATTGTTATTAACGACAAAACTTTATATCTTGTCACCGTGCTTATCAACTTTTAGGAGTTACGATCCCCAAATAACGTTTTTTTGCAAAAATAAGGTTATAGTTAAATTTTATTGTAGATTGTGGTTTGGTTTTATTTTGGATGTTGTTGCACTCTAAAATGAAATGTTGTTTTATTGTGGATGTGGTTACACTTGACGATGAAACGTTTCATCTACTTTTAGGTATATATATTTTTTATTTTTTCCGTTTAAACTAAATAGAAATAATAATATTTAATAGGAACAAATCTCTCACCTTACCAAATCACATCTTATGTCTCTTTCTTTCTATCTATTCATTTTCATCGTACTTTCGATCTCTCTATTAAATTAGGCGGTTGCAAGATAGCAGCGGGGGATTTACTTTTATGTATATATTTTTTTAGTTTTTTCGTTTAAACTAAATAGAAATAATAATGTTTAATAGGAACAAATCTCTCACCCTACCCAAACTCACCTTATGTCTCTTTCTTTCTATCTATTTCTTTTCATCGTACTTTCGATCTCTCTATTAAATCAAGCAGAACGGTTGAAAGATAGCAGCGGGTAGGGTGAGGGGGCCGGCGGCCCCCACCGGCCCTACCGGCATCACGACACTGTGCATGGCATGCTGGCGGTAGGTAGCCCGAGTCTAGGTTGGTGAAGCCGATGGATTATATAAAAATAATTAATTCGAAATTTCAATTTACCCCCACCCCCTCCCCCTACTCCTATAAATACCCCCTCTACCTCTTCAAAAATCACAACCGTATTCTTCAATCTTTTTTTTAAATTTCTCGACAAATCCTTTCCTAAATTTTTTATAAAAACTTATTTTTTCAAATGGATTCAATCGGCGGAAAATAAAATAAGGGCTTCTTCGAAATAAAAAAGAAGTCACAATGAAAGCGGTTCGAATGTTTCTCTAACCCCATCGTCTTATTATCCACATACCAACAATATTCACAATACCAACAAATGTCCCTTCAACAAAACTACAACCAATTTTCACTTTCCCAAGACTACCACCAATTTCCACAATATCAACAAACTCTCGCCCAACTGAACATCTCTCAATGTTACGTTCCAGACACATCCCATTTTCGTAACAAAGGGCACAACAAGTCAATAGATGAAACCATTCCACTTTATGAAACCCGAGGTAGTGAATCTGATGAAGAAGTCCAAGAAACATAGAAAAATGAACCACCCTCTCCCCCAACTCCCAGAAACGAACTTTTCTCACAAGGTCGAGACGTCGTCCATGGAGTGAGAAAAAGGAAATCTCCTTAGCAAAGGCGTACATTAATGTTTCAGGGGACGAAGAACATGGCAACCATCAACGCCACGAGTCCTTTTGGGAGCACATGTTGGCACATCTCAACATGCAACTTGGTGGGATCGATCAGACAAGGCATCAAGTTAACTCCAAATAGAAGGATTTACTAACAAAGGTCAACAAGTTCAACTGCATTTAAAACAACAAATGCAACATGTGTGCCAACGGGAGAGGGGATGTTGATGTTCTAAAGGCAATGCAAAGTGAGTTTTGGAAAATCGCCCGTGGAGGGTTTGAACGTATGGGGACATGTAGAATTCTAAAAGACCATCCCAAATGACTCACATTTAAGGAAATGGGTATGAATGCCCCCATCATTCCTCCAAACGGAGTAAGACATCGGAGACCAACAACTACACCACCTCCAATTCCGCTGCACGCTATTCAGCTTACGGTGTCAATGATGATGATATAAATGATGAGGTACCAAAACCATCAACACAATCATGACAAATAACAGGGAAAAAAGTGGTTGGCACATCCTTAGGGAAGGAGGAAAGGAGGACCATCGTGGAAAAATATCTCTTCTCGCTGACTATAGTCAGCAAGAAGTGCAAGCAACGCGGGACAACCATGCTTGGAAGAAAGGAATTTAGAGGAGGAGGCGAAGAGGAAAGAAATGGTCATTAAGCACGAGATAGAAGAGATCAAAGTCATACGTTATGAAAAGGATTTACTCTTCTTTCTTCGCCCACATGATCATTTGACCGAAAGACTACTAAATGCAGTTCTTGCTCGCAACTTGTCATTTTTCGTCCTTGTAAAAATTTATTGATTTTTTTTAAATCTGGTGATTTTTGTTTAAATTAAATGCTATTTTTTATTTTTGGAATCTTTTATTTAATTTTAATATTAAAAAGCTGATGTGGCATTGATGGTTAAGAGGGTTGGGAAAGATCGGTTTCTAGTGGTAAAAGATGGTAAAAGACGAAAATGAGAGTATAGAGAAAAGCTGACGAGGCACGAGAGTTAAAAGGGTTGGGGAGATTGGTAACCTGACACGACCATTGTCAACCACCTTCTTATAGTCGGGCCCCTCACTGATATTCTCTCTTCACCATTCCAATGAAAACTTAAAAAACACATTACATCCAGACTCACCATCATTTTCTTCTTTTATGAAAGCTCTGTAAATTTCTTGTTCCTCTAGGAAAGCACTATAATTTTCATGAATTGTTGGTTTTATTATTCTAGATCCACAACACCCAGCTTTGTAAAAATTCTTCTTACCCCGCATATATGGGTTCTTGAATCATAAAATATTTGACCTCGGCCCATAGGATCATCAACAACCCTTTGAATGTGCCAAATACACTTGAAATTGCTTCTAGAATAAAAATATATTCGATCCTTCGTGTTTGAGAAATGGTATGGTGGATATGATGGGTGGAGGTGATGCAGAAAGAGAAATAAGATGGAGCAAAAAGGGTGGAGAGAGAGAGAGAGAGAGAAAGAGAGCAGGAGAAAGTGGGATACAGATGGGGGCAGATGTTGGGATTCGATCATATTAACACATAACTCATATAGTGAAAGACAAACAACATCAAATCACATAAATTCCATGAATATTGTTCATGATCATGCAGTTCATAACAATTATTGCTACTTAAAACTTAGATAGAATATACCTCAACAAGTCTCCTTCTTTGTGCTCTGGTCAAGGCCACGATTGCAGAAGATGATCAGGATTCAAAGTATAATCACTTTGATGATTTACACCTAGTAATCTCCAGAAAACCATACATATCAAGCTTTCTTCAAGAGAAAGGGGCAGACAACTCAAATCCTAGAAAGGGATGAGAAATCACAGAAAGGATAAAGGGAAGGGAGGAGGCGGCGCAGAAGAGGGGAATGGATGCCTTAGAGTTGAACCCCAAGGCCTCTATTTATATTGCATGGGCTCCCTAAGGTTTCAAACTTAGGAGGCTTTTGGCAGCCGCACCCCTGGACTTGTTTTCTTTGATTAAACCTTTAATAAATTACAATCCAATCCCTTTAATTGATTCTAAATTAATTCTATCATTTAATTTATTGATCACGTTTCTAATTAATTTATTTCTCAATAAATTAATAAACTAATCATCAATTCTTTTATTCCTTTTGACTATGTCTATTTTTTGGGCCATGAGGGCAACCCAAAAAAACTATTCTATTATTAGAAATATCACCATCATTTGATGACCTTGGACACTCTTTCCAATAACGGGATGGTTGGATTGTGTGGGCCATTCTTCACTTCTGCTTAGATAAAATAATAAAATAAACAAAATGAAATATAGAAGGTATGCCAGAAGGGTATTAGATAAATTTTAGGGTTTATTTCATAAAAAGCCCTATATTTTCAACTTTTTTCTATTTAAACCTAAAACTTTATTTTTTTTCAAAAAAGACCTAAATTTTGGAGAAACTTTTTACTTTAAACCCTTTACCCGGTTTTACAAGTTATACATACTTTTTTTTTTCAGAAAAAACCCTAATTTTTTTATTTTTTACGAAAAAAACCTTCAATTTCGGTGATTTTTTCACAAAGAAAACTTTTTCTTCATTTTTGTAATTGACATAACTTTCATATACTATTTCTAAATTCTACGAACTTTATATCCCTGGAAAGGTCGTAAGTAATACTACAACTTTGCTTTACTGACTTTTGTTTGAATATGTTCGGATATTCCGCTACACTGACTTGTTTTCTTATAATAGTCGTGCTGTATCTTTTGCATACGAGCTTCGTTTTCGACGTTCTATAAGTCGACGGATTCGTAAACACGAATACATCGTGTAATTAATATTATTTAAACCAAAATTTTATTTGTATGAGTTATCGAATTTTACGCTACTGTAATCTATTATTCGAAATTATAGCGTTTATTCGATAATTGATTCAAAATATCGTATTGTAGTATTATAATTTACAATAATACATTAGGAAAGTTATGAAAATTACATTACAACGTATTATCCTAATTTGCGCTCTGGTTGACCTTTGTTGACCAAATTTGACGGATGTCACAGACGGGGTCGCAAGAAAGTGATGACGTGACACTTATGTGGTTGGAGTTTGAACGGTACAATGTAAACCTTCACAAGCGGATGGAATTTGAAAAGAAAAAGCTTACGAAGACAAACAATGAGCCCGCCATGATCGACAACGAGCCCATGAATAAAAACAACGACTAAAAGACATAAAGTTTTTGTAATCGAATCCGGAGGATGGTCTCGAGGGGAAGCACTCGATATGGTTTTAAAATAAAAAGATGATATCATAAAAAAATATTGGTCGTGGTTCCGTTTTTTTTATGTTTGTGGTTTGTCGTATTTTTTAATTTGTAATTTGTCGTTTTAGTTTATGTTTGTAATTTTAATTTATAACTCGTAAATGGCCTAAATTAAAAAGTTTTATGAAAAAGAAAAATTTGAGGGTTTTTTCATAAGAAAAGAAAAAAATTGGGGTCTTTTAGTCGACGACAAAAACTTTATGTCTTTTAGTCGATGTTTTTCTTCGCGGGCTCGTTGTTTCTCTTCATAAGCCTTTTTATTTCAAATTTCATCTGCTCGTGAAGGTTTAAATTGTACCGTTCAAACTACAACCACATAAATGTCACGTCGTCGCTTTCTTGCGACCCCAACTGTGACATCAATCAAATTTGGTCAACAAAAGTCAACAAATGTCAACGAGAGCGCAAATTAGGATAATACGTTGAAATGTAATTTTCATAACTTTCCTAATGTATTATTGGAAATTATAATACTACAATACGCTATTTCGAATCAATTATCGAGTAAACGATATAATTTCGAATAATAGACCACGGTAGCGTAAATTCGATAAATCATACAAATAATATTTTTAGTATTCATTACACGATGTATTCGTGTTTACGAATCCGTCGACTTATAGAACGTCGAAAACGGAGCTCGTATGCAAAAAATACAGCTATTATAAGAAAACAAGCCAGTGTAACGAAATATCTGAACATATTCAAACAAAAGTCAGTAAAGCAAAGTTGTAGCATTACTTATGACCTTTTCAGAGATATAAAGTTCATAGAATTTGGATATCGTACGTGAAAGTTATGTCAATTACAAAAACGAAGAAAATAATGTCTTTGTGAAAAATTTACTAAAATTGAGGGTTTTTTTTCGGAAAAAATAAAAGAAATTAGGGTTTTTTCTGAAATAAAAAAGTATGTATAACCTGTAAAATAGGGTAAATGGTCTAAATTAAAAAGTTTATCCAAAATTTAGGTCTTTTTTGAAAAAAATAAAGTTTTAGGTTTAAACAGAATAAAGTTGAAAATGTAATGTTTTTTATGAAATAAACCCTAAATTTTACTTTATATATATATATATATATATATATATATATATATATATATATATATATATATATATATATATATATATATATATATATATATATATATATATATATATATATATATATATATATATATATATATAGGATCAAATATATTTATACAAGTATTGTGTAACCTTGAAACTCAATCTGGACCACTCATTTAAAACACATTCTTTTAAGAATGTACAAAATTTAGTTCATTCTTTTAAGAATGGTAAGAACTCATTATATCAAAAACTTATTCTGTTAAGAATGTGTTTTTTTCATTGTTACGAAAATGAAATCCGATGGCCAGGATTTGGTTACAAGGTAACACAATAATTGTCATTATTATTATAACCTAACCCTATATATATATATATATATATATATATATATATATATATATATATATATATATATATATATATATATATATATACATATATATATATATATATATATATATATATATATATATATATATACACACACACACACACACACACACACACACACACTAAAGTTCAATAGAAAACCAAAATAAAACAATGGGCCAATGAACCAATCGTAAATGTCAGAATGTAAATTATTGACGGCCGAATATAATATTGTATATTTCTTAATTGTATGTGCATATAGCAGATAATAGCAAAGACTCACTTCGCTTTATTAGTTTTATTTTTAGAGCTTATTTTATATTGACATAAACAATCGAATACATCAAAATTCAAAATATTTTATTCTCTTTTAATAGACATCCATATCAATTTACAAAAAATGAAAAAACAATTATTTACAATCTTGCTCAAATTCACAACACTTATCAATATGAATCTGAGGCTATAAAAAAATTAATATAAGATAATTCATATGTGAGTGGTGATTGAAATCATTTTTTAACAATCATTGATAATTTAATTAACAACTCATGTAAAATTAAATGAATTTTTAGATTCAAATGTGAATCTTACTAAATTCACATTGAACACAAGTGAATTCTTTTATATTCTTTTCAATTTCAATCTTCTGATAATACACAATTAAATTATATGAGATCCATAAATTAATATGTCTAAAACTAGATGCACACTATTTCAACCTTTTGATCATAGACAAATGAATATTTATATGTGAATTAATATGTTTAAAATTAGAATCAGTTCAAATTTACAATATGAATATAAATTGTACTAAATTTTTATGGGAGATAACTCACATGTGAATGGTCATTGAACTCATTTTTTTGAATAAATTTTATCATTCAATAAGAACCATGTAAATTTAAATACATTTTTAGATTCAAATATGAATTCAAATAAATTACTTATATTTTTACTAATTCAATATTTTGGTATTATATACAATTAAATTAACTTAGATTCACAAATGAATTACTTAAATTTCACACATGATTGATAAAAAAATCTTGAAAAAAAATCAGATAAAATTATCATTTGTATATGAATGAATATATTTAAAACAATACAGTTCAGTTGATATTCACATATGAATCTGGACGAACCGATAGTAAGAAAAACAAAAACAAAATTCTACATCAATATGGATGTTTATTTATAAAAGAGAAAAAATTATAAATTTTGGTATTTTTTTTTCGAAAAAAGATAAGCTTAAGAATAAAAAAATAAAAATGAAGTGGGTTTTGTATATCAATATGAATATTTATTTATAAAGAGGAAAAATTATACATTTTAGTTTATTTTTAGCTTAAATGTTTTAAACTGATAAATATTATTTTTATTACAAAAATAATAATAAAAGTTGCAAAATTTGCCAAAGATGAGTATGACCTTGAAAACAATAGCCTTAAAGGTCAAGAAAAGAGTTGGTGTGGCAAGCTGAAAATGCAAAAAGGGGTATAACTCATAGTTTAACTTTTTGTAGTTCCGCCATTCAAACATATTCTATAAAATATAAACACATTAATACCTTTTTAGTAAATTATACAAAATCCTCAAAATCTTGACAATGTTGAACAGGGGTATTTTAAGGCTTATTCTCTATATCTCCCCCTCTATTTCTATACCTATCACCTGCACACTTGCAAACATGTCAACTCATACTTTTCTTTCAAGTTTCAACAATTAAATTCCATTTCCAATATATCGATAATACATTTATCTATATATTAATTACTGTGAATTTAGGCAACATTGGGTACGTTTTTTTTTCGGGTTGTGTCACGCGGGTTGGTCCAGCCTTATGGATCTTTAGATTCAGGTCCGGATCTTGCTTTCGTATTTCATCTCGATTTTGGGTTCTACACCACCGCTTCCTCGGTTTTGCGTCTTCTACACCCTTTCCAGATCCTTCATTCATTCATTCATTCACCGCTTCATCCTCTCCGCCGTTCCTCCCCATTCCCTTACGATGGCCTCCGTCGTTCCTCCCCATTGCTACCACCAGTGCTTCTTTGTTGTGACTTCTGAGTTATCGGTTAGGCGGTCATCAATTCCGATCATCATCCATCGAGGTACGAGTGTGCGAGTGTGCTATATCGGTGCTTCCAATTTCAGCAACAAAGTGGCAGCATATATCCAACAATTCCGATTTATCTCTCAATCTCTCAATCTCCTATCTGGTATCTCTTTCAATCTCTCAATCTCCTCCATTTTTACTGGAACGAAAAACCTTCTCTTCTTCTTTCTTGCTGCCAAAGATGCGCATAAATAACTTCTTTAAGACCTGAAACAACTCCTGAAACAAATATCGAGTATATAATTGACCTTGAAAACGTTTGAACAGATTATCGCTTACGTATCCTGCAAATGATCCTATCGCTCACCACTCACCCCAAATCTAAACCACCATCGTTGCTATAGACCACAACTCGAAGCTACGTTTCATGAATTTGAAACCCTAACTCTCAAAGCCGTCTCTCCCTCTCAAACCCGAAACCCCAAATTCCAGAAACCCTAATTACTTTGAGTTGCAAACAAGTCGCAGGTTTTCCCCTCTCATGGTCTTGCTTTTTTTTATTTTAGATTAAAAAGAAATATCCTTATAACGGAAATATTCTTCAAATGTTTTTTAGCCGTGAACTGTCGTACCTTTCAATTGGGGATATTAACTTGGTTGATTGCAATGTTTCATTATTTAACAAAATCTCATGCGAATTTTGCTTATTTTTCCATTGCCATCGGTACAAATCATTGATGAAATTGATTAACAATATTCCTGTATCAGGATATGCGATCTTTTTGGGCTATAGCAGGATTTGCTATTGCAGTAATTCTTACATATAGGGCATTAAGGTCGCCTAACGGATCTCAAAGAAGACAAGCTAAACGTCAATCTCCCTCACATAACAATGAAGATTCGTTACCTTCTGGTGTTAGTTCATCTTCCCAAGATTCAAGAACACAAAATGCTACTGATGAGTTTTTTCCTCCTGCAAATGTAAACTGAAATCTTAACAGACCTTTAAAAAATCTTCTCATTCAACTTCGCACTATTTGGATTTACTTACAAATTGCTTCATTTATTGTTGCAGGTCACTTTGGGACAAATAGTGAGGCGAAGATTAAGTGATGGAAGGAAGGTACTGTTAACTTTTTTAAACCTTTATAATTTTCCTCATTTAGAATTTTTTTTTGTAATATTGTTGCTTTTGGTGCAGATAACATGTCGGTTGCTTGGGTTATACCGGAAGAAAACACTCCCGAAGAGCTTCAACTTTGTGGCACTTTCATTTGATTTATCTTTTTTACAAATTGAAATCTTGATAACGATTGATTTAACAGTGATTTTAATTTTGTTTCTAACAGAATCATCTGTATTGGAAGTTGCAGATGAGAGTTTTAATAGCATTGGAAAATTCTAGGGTTTTTACATCTGGTTTGGTGAAACACGAGGTAATAACCATTTAATGAACGTGAAAGAAAGTACTCTTTGAAATAATTGTATAGATTTCGCAGTATGTGACCTTAGCAAATCTCTATTTACAGAATGTTTTTTTCTAGAAATATTTGACAACCCAGTTGATTTATATTGTCTAAGTACTTTTATTGGTATGAATTTTAGACGGAAACTTAAGGTTTTCCTTTTTATAGTTTTGTTTGTTTCCTTTTATTAGTTAGTTTGTTTCGAAAAGCGATCAGGGTTTAGTCTACTATAAATGCGCCACGTCGTCTTTAGATTTTTTTTCCAATTTTATGATTGAGTTTGGCAAAATTTAAAATAATTAGAGATTCATGCCTAAGAATTATAAAGTTTCTGAAACTCTAATTCAATCACATTGGTTTATAGTTGTAAAGTCTTCTATCTAAAAGTATATGCCCCTGACAACTAAGGTTTCGCCCATTTCGTTTTTTTTAATTATACATACTTATGATTGTATAATCCATGTGTTTTGGTTTTTAAGGAATTTACCACGTGTTCTTTCAAATAAGTTCACTTCATCTGCTAGCCTACTTTTGTAGATTTTCTGTTGAACCCATTATAATTGAACTTGAGGTAACCATTTGCTTAATTATAGTTTAACCTGCAGCTTGTAACGGAAGAACTTGGTATGAATCTCGACAACGTGGAGTTGGAAATGCTTGGCTCTTTTGAAAAGGTTTTTTATATTACTTAAATCATTAAAAAAATGAATTATTGATTTATGGGTTTGGTGTATAATTAACCATTGGTGATTCTTGATGTGGGTCACTGTCTCCAAAGATGACACAGTTGTTCTTGATGGTGCTGGTGATAAGAAATCTATAAAAGAAAGACGCAAACAGGTACTCCATTATTAATTTTCTTAAAAATGTTCATGATCACATAAACGTAATCCAATTAAATAAATAAAATCATTTTATATTTTTAACAAATAAGGTCAGCAATTGAATCTAGCACATCTGATTATAACAAAGAGAAGTTGCAAGAAAGGTTAGCCAAGATTTCTGGTGGTATTGCTGTACTAAAGGTCTGTCCTTTTTTACATGTTTTAATAATAAAAAATGTTTTTTTTCGACTCTGAAATAATGGGAAATTTGTAATAATTTTAAAAGATTGGAGGAGCAAGTGACACTGAAGTTGGTGAAAAGAAATATAGAGTTATAGATGCTTTAAATGCCACAAAGGCAGTGTTGAAGAAGGAATAGTGTCAGGTGGCGGTGTTGCTCTTCTTTATGCATCTAAAGAGTTGGACAAATTGCAGACGGCTAATTTTGACCAGAAAATAGGCGTTCAGACTTCATATTATTCAAAATGCACTAAAGGTCACAAGGTTATTCCAAAATGGAACATTTTTAGAGTAACTTACAGTTTTGGTCCCTTTAGTTTATACCAAATTACAGTTTTAGTCATACTTTTGAAAATCTTGCATCGGTGGTCTCTATAGTTTCCAAATCTGAAAAGAGAGAGTTTTTTCTCCTTTGAGTTACCACCTTTGCATTGTTGAGTAGAAAGATCCGTTTAGATTTTCTCCAAATAAATAGCATCGTAGTTTAGTTTACATGTATATTATACCATCTTACTTCCATTTCTTTCTATTACATCATTGTACTCTCATTTTTATTTGTTATTAAGGAATTGGAGTTTGAAAAATCTAACAAACTATAGCATTTGACTTTCGTATTTTTCCTAAATAAGACATTATACTATGATGACAATGAAATTTGCTTTGTATTTGAATGACATTGATATAACTTGGTAGATTTTTCAAAGTAAAATGATGTAATGAAAGTACGCTGCTAAAATTAACAATTCAATGAAAGTAGGTTGCTATTTGTTACATTTAACACTTAAGTGAAATGAAAAACTATAACTTAAGCATCTTTTATTTCTGCAATCTTCAATGATATTACTCATTATATATATATATATATATATATATATATATATATATATATATATATATATATATATTCACTTTGTCTTTTATATTTATTGTTTTTCATAAAAAATGAGATGTAAGGAAAAAATTAATTTTTTATTTATTTTTGCAGGTGTTTTTATTCCAGAAAGCAGCTCTTTATAAGTGTAACATCGCTGGTAACCCAGCTGTGGTTACACGTTTGGTTGACAGCATGACTGACAATTTAAGAGCAACTCGTGCTGAAGCAACCGATGTTGTCAATGCTGTTTTAGATGGTAATTTCTTTTTTCCAGTTCCATTGCATGCCGGAATTGGAATCCAATTCCATTCCATTCTGGGAATGGCATCCAATTGCATTCCACTCCGGCATTGGTTGCAAATGAGTAATCTATTTATTCTAATCAATAATCTTTAATTTTCTTATTAATAACATCATGGTGGTGCCTAAAATGGATAGCAATGCAATTTATGTATTTTTAAAAAATACCACAGTACATTGGCTAATCTGTTTTTAAAAGATTTACCAAAGTATAATGGTATTTTAGAACAAAAACCTAGAGTGCAATGCCATTAAGGATAAAAAATAGATATGTTAAAAAATTTTGTTTTTCCAAATTGTTTCCATAATAACAATGTACTTTGGGTTTCTGTTTTGAAATACCAAAGTACATTGGTAAATCTAGTGTTTGACGGATTTACCAAAGTACAATGCCATTTAAAAAAACAAAGTACAATGCTATTAAGGAAAAAAATAGAAATGAATTTTTCTTATTTGTGATTCATTAGGTTGAAACTCTTGAAAAATGGATTGTCGAAACAAATTATCAACAATGCGACCAAATACAATGAACTACGGTGTTGTTCTTGATGACTTCGGAAGACTTCATTCACCATATCTCAAATAGTAAGTTAAGTGTAAGGAATAGCAATGTACTTTACTCTTTCTATTAAAATAGACAATGTACTTTATTTTTTATCCATAATAGCAACATATTTCTATGAAATGATGTTATCTGAGGTCTACTTTTTATATATAATCTCCTTATGGTGGCTGAGACGTCACTTCTGGGATTGCTTGAGAACCCCAAGAACGAAACGTGGAAGAAAAAAAAACCCCAAGAACGAAAACCCCAAAAGAATACGATCGAGAGGAAAACGACAACCGAAGGACTTAAACCGATCGGCCCCAAACGTTTTCACCTTAAACACTCGCTCAAATTTATAAGAGAAGAAAAGGAACCCGTGCGGAGCACGGGGACCCACTCGTTATTTATTATTTTATTATATATTTACCATTTTATTATTAAATAAATTTGTTTATTAAAGGTGTTTAATTTATATTTTACACTTTACCCTATAGATTGGCCGATAAATATATTTTTTTAAATTTAATTATATTAATACATATGTTAACACTATACCAATATATTATTGTAATACTTACATATTATTTAACTATACTTCAATTAATATTCCTATTAATATATCGACAATTTATATACAAAATATAGTTATATTTATGATGAATATTTTAAAATCTTTGCATTACTTCAGTTGTTCCGTAATTTATATAATTTTTAAATATAAAAATAATAAAATATAGGAGTAAGCATATGGACCGGAAAAACCGAACCAAATCGAAGACCGGCCGAAACCGAACCAAACTGGGACCGAATATACATATTCAGTTCGGTTTTCGATTTTTAGAAAATGTTAATGCGGTCCGGTCCGGTTTCCGGACCACGCTCATCCTTAGTCAAATCATTAAAATGAATATCTATATACATGTGATTTTTGTATTTACAAAATCATGAACAAACCCAAAAATATATTTACAAAAATCATGAATAAACCCAAATTTTTTAATTTTCAAAAACCGATTAAAATATATTAGCATATATTAATTATGTGTTATGTTTAAATTTTTGTATAACTCAAAGGACTTAAAAATAGTATTGCAATTTTATGTTAATTTATATGAAAACGAAATATAAGAAGGCTAAAAAAAAAGAAATAAGGTATTAACAGGAAATATATATGACAAGGAAATATAATACTATTTAACAAATTTTACTCACGTGTCGTATCAAAATTTCTATTTTCCACCTATATAATAATGTAAGAAACGCATATATATATATATATATATATATATATATATATATATATATATATATATATATATATATATATATATAGAGTAAATTACAATAATGGTCCATATGGTTTGCATGAATTTGCAATAATCGATCAACTTTTAAAAAAACCTCGATAATGATCCAAATTAAAGATCAAGTTGCAAGAATGGTCCAAAAGTCAGGTTAAAAGACAATTTTACCCTTTTTAATTTATTTTTCATTTTTATTTAATTATATAATTATTAAATAAATTAAAAAAAACAATTCCAACCCCAACCCTAAATGCCCCCCACACCTCTCTCTCTCTCTCCACTCGTCTCTCTCCCTCACGTTCACCATCTTCTTTGCGGTTTCAAAAGTTCCCTTTCTGCTTAAGTCTTAAACCCTAAACGATTTTCGCTCTAAGGGCCTTCGCAAGAACAAAAATCCAAACGTGAAGCATGAATACATAAAAATCGCAATAAGCAAAGAGGAAAGAAGAGTCGCACATTTGTTAATTCCGTTGATGATCATACTGGTGCGTACACTGAGAAAGCAGGTTTAAGGGGAAAAGACAGCATCATTGCACCAATCATTTGGATTTTGAATCCTTCTGGGTTATGGAATAATGTTCGTTGCCAGAAGAGGTTATTACTCTGTTCATAAACGCTGCAGTAGGTTTTGATTCATTGCAAAGGTTTGTGAATACTGGAACATTTTAGAACAGTAGCAGACGCATCAACATAATCACATCAAGTAAATGACAAGTGTTGTTGTAGAACCTTGTACTATCGTGGCAACTGAAGCAGCAATTAACAGGAAAAATCGTTTGCTTTTTTATTTCGATTTCGATTTCAGTTAATCATATTTCGTTTGCGAAGCTGATGGCGGAGATAGATTATCCAGTGAGCATATGGGAAGCTGGCTCGGTTGAGGAGTATCTTGATTACACCATTAACTAGTTGGAACTTCTGAATGCGATCAGTTATCATGGATCGAGTGCCACAACAAAACCCCAACGGCGTTGTTTGATCCGTCTTTCTCATCTTCTTTCTTTATCCTCCCTTGTAACCATCATATTTGCAAACCACGAGTTCCCGATTTCACTCTTCCGACCACTTGTGACCAAAATCACCTTTGCCACTACTCTTATTTCCACGCTGATGGTACATTAGCCGAGGGTATCAAACTTACTTCCAGGAAGACTTAAACGCATTGAGAAAAAGAGGAGTGTTATCGATCAGAGCCGCCTTCGAGAATCGCAATTGAGAAACAAAAGAAGGCCATGGGTTTAACAAAGTATCGATCAGAGCCGCCTTCGAGAACACATGTAAACTACTGATTTTTGGATGAAAATTGAAAGCTTCGAGAATACATAAAACCTGGGTCTTCTGGGTTTATGCAAACTGGAAGCTCCCTTTTGGTTTGTTTCCGTGATGCTTCTGTTTATAGCTTAAATGCTTGAATTTACTATATGTGGGTATGTTCGTGTGGGGAGATAGATTTACAGACTGGGTCATTGTTGTTTATTGATTTACATATTAAATGAATGATATTAACTAAATCTAATTGTTAGAACTCGGAGGTCGATGTGTGTATGTATGTTCCGGTGGAGAGAGAGAGAGAGACGCAGGGGGTGGGGGTGGGGTGGGGTATTTTTCTTTTTTTTTTAATTACTAAAATAAATAAACAATTAAAATAAAAATGAAAAAGAAATTAAAACGGGTAAAATAGTCTTTTTACTTATTTGTACTTATTTTTTGGACCATTATTGAAAGTTAATCTTTAATTTGGACCATTATCGAGATTTTTGGTCCAATATTGAAAATTCATGCAAACCACATGGACCATTATTGTAATTTACTCCGCATATATATATATATATATATATATATATATATATATATATATATATATATATATATATATACAAACTATAAAGTAAAAGGTCACTTCACATCGAATGCTACTCCCCCCTTTAGAGGGGGATATTAATACGAGCACCCGTATTTTAAGGGTATCGGTAAAAAAACCCCTTCATCATTATTTCATGATGTCCCATCAATTAGGGTAATGAATTTTACTTTTATATATATATATATATATATATATATATATATATATATATATATATATATATATATATATATATATATATATATATATGTATGTATGTATGTACGCGTGTTATTTGGTCGATTAAATTGGGTTTCGTTTAAGTCGGTTTTTTTAATTTTTCCAAATTAATTGTAACCAAACCAAATAATGTTCGGTTAAATTGATTTCAGTTTAATTTGTTTCAATTTATTCGGTTTGTTTAATTGGTTAAATAGGTTTCGGTTTATTCGATTTGATTAATCGGTTTCAGTTTATTTGGTTTGGTTAATCGTTTTAGGTTTATTCGATTTGGTTAATCGGTTTCGGTTTCCAAATTATCGCCGTGTATTCCTATCGTAGATGAAGATAATTATTGTGGCATATATAACTCGATAAACTTTTTTCGGACGGATACGTTTACACCCATCGAATATTGGCTAAGTACTGATATGGTCTCATGATTTCCTCCTTTTATAATGTGACACTACACATATTAACCCCGCCAGGCAGTATGACATACTTACCGCTTCGATCAAATCCTCCACCGTTGCATCAACGCACCCATATTGCAATCGCAATTATTCACGGTTCTCATTACGTAAAAGTTACATTGAACGAAGGATACCCGATGCCTCCAATTTATCTACAGTGGAATTATTTCAAGTATGACAATGCATCTGAATGGGCTACTTTGTATGAAAGACAACTACAGGTGTACATGAATAATTTCCGCTCTAATCGTAGAACTGAAAGAATTGTATTGGATGTTTGATGATTATTTAAGTAATTTAATATTGTATTGTATTTTATTATCTTTATTTATGCAAAAAAATAGCTCGATTAGAACAACACTATGGAAGTAATTCAAACAAAAGGTCAAAAATTAGAAAAATAATAAATTACAACGTTAAAACGTAAAAAAACATATTAGAAAATATATTCGAACTAAGCGTCAAAAACTTAGAAAATTATTTAAACTATAAATACCAAAATAAATAAATAAATTAAATAAAAACAATATATATATATATATATATATATATATATATATATATATATATATATATATATATATATATATATATATATATATATATATATATATATATATATATATATATATATATATATATATATATATATATATATATATATATATATATATATAGTAATATTAAAAACAAAACCTCAATTGATGGGACATCATATTATAATTATAAGGGGTTTTTTTTTAAGATGACCCGTATAATTCACGGAAAGTGTGTTTTAGTTTTAAATTATATTTACTCATTCTGTATTGTTATATATTGAATACGTTTGTGTTCAATATATATATATATATATATATATATATATATATATATATATATATATATATATATATATATATATATATATATATATATATATATATATATATATATATATATATTAAAAACAAAACCCCAATTGATGGGACATCATATTATAATTATAAGGAGGTTTTTTTAAGATAACCCGTATGATTCACAGAAAGTGTGTTTTAGTTTTAAATTATATTTACTCATTCTGTATTGTTATATATTGAATACGTTTGTGTTCAATTATATATATATATATATATATATATATATATATATATATATATATATATATATATATGTATATATATATATATATATATATATATATATATATATATATATATATATATATATATATATATATATATATATATATATATATATATATATATATATATATATATATATATATATATAATGTCATATTAAATTAATAGATGTGTTACTTTTTTTTCTTGTTGTTCTAACGTTCCAGCTAGGGTGCAAACGAGCCGAGCCGGTCCCGAGCCTGACCAAGCTCGACTCGGGCTCGTTAAAAAATATACAGGGCTCGGCTCGTTAAAAGCTTTATGGACCCAAGCTCGGCTCGGACTTGGGCTCGACTTGTTTATTTCTTAACAAGCCTAAACGAGCTTAAGCTCAGCTCGAGTTCGTTAAAAAACTCATTTACTCTAATGCAGGAAAATAACATCTTATTTGATATCTTAAATTCTAAAACAAACAAAAGGCGTGGAGTACAAAATAATCAAACTCCAAAATACAAACAACCTAAAATGTAATTAAATCATCTATAAGCAAATTAAATATGTTTTAATTTTAATATATATAAAAATAAAATAAATATACATTATATATATAGGCTCGTTTAGGGCTTGTGAGCCTACTCGAGCTTGGTGACACAGGCTCGGTCCCACGTAGCTCACGAGCCAGCTCGTCTCATTTGCATCCTTAGTTCCAGCGCAACCGATACATTGACGTTTTAGCGACGAGATGAATATATCATTATTTTATATGTATATATCATGTGTATTACATATACATACGATTTTATTTAAAAAAAACATTGTTGAAAATCATTAAAACCTACATTTTGGAGATTTTGTGTACGAAAAACTCAACATGTTATTATCTAAAAACACAAAATGCTAAAAATAGATTAAAAACATTATAAAAATAAAATAATAAAACATCAAAACCAAGTACATTTTTATTTAAAAAAATTAAAGAACATGTGATTGTATCCTCGAATCCGTATTAAATACCACGGACGTACATCGCACGTTATCGCGACACGTCAAAAGATTACTTTTTTACATTTGTGTGTTTAACGAAATAAGTTGTTGAGAAATATCTTTGCAGTTTTTTATGGATATATTTCTAACATATGTTTAAGGCGTTTTGTAAAAAAATTTTTGAAAAAAAGTGTACGTATAAAAAAGTTTGCAAATGTGCAAATATTTTTTGCACGTGTGCAAATTTTTTCAAAAAAAAAAATCGTTTTTTTCGGAATTTTTTTCGAAAATGCTTAAATATGTTCGTTTTAGAGGCCTATGCGGTCGGTTTTTTTTTTAAAAATATCGGTTTGGGAGTTCTCGGGGGACTTGTGGTTCTCAATATATATATATATATATATATATATATATATATATATATATATATATATATATATATATATATATATATATATATATACAGTGTTGCAAAACCCGGCCAACTCGGCCGAGTACTCGAACTCGGCTAGGTACCTTGGCGATTTTTCAAGAATCGGTCTAATAAATCGGACTAGCTATTACTCGGAATTACTCGGAAATTCCTCGGAAATTCCTCGGATTTACTCGGATATTCCTCGGTCAAACCTTATACTCGGTTTGTTGACTGAAAAAAATGAAAATAAACCCCTAACTTAATTGATATTCATCAATTTTATTATAAATCTAATGAACTTATAATATTTGTCATATATATACTTTACTAAAAATTAGTTTCTTTATAATTTACGTTATCCGAGTATTCGTCCGAGTACTCCCCGCCTAGCCGAGTAATCGCTACTCGCTAGTTCACCGACCTGGGAGCGCCTAGCGTCTTTTGCGACACTATATATATATATATATATATATATATATATATATATATATATATATATATATATATATATATATATATATATATAGGGTTGAGTTCAACAAGGGACTAAAATTATCCATGGTACCAAGGGACTAATCTCGATCGTCGGAATCAAAATCATCAACGACTAAAAATTAGGTTGTAAAGTTTTTATATCGACGCACATGTAGATGATTATAACAAAAACCCACTTCATTTTTTTAGTTTTTTTAAATTTTCGAAAATATTGTTTTTCAAAAATAAAAACCGAATATACCAAAATTCATAATTTTTTGTCCTCTACAAATAGACATCCATATTGATATACAAAAAATAATTTTTTTTTCATAAGTACAGTTCGTAGAGGATTATAACAAAAACCCACTTCATTTTTTTAGTTTTTTTAATTTTTCGAAAATATTCTTTTTCAAAAATAAAAACCAAATATACCAAATTTCATAATTTTTTGTCCTCTACAAATAGACATCCATATTGATATATAAAAATATTTTTTTTCATAAGTACAGCTAGTCTAGATTCATAATGTGAATCTGAACTGTAAAAATTTGAATATTAGTAATTATTTTACTTTTAAAACTTTTACTACTTCAATATTATAACCATTTATAAGTAATTACTTGATTCACAAGTGGATTTACTCATATTTACACGAAAATTTATTCATATTCACATATCAATATCATATAGTATTGAGAATTTACTTAAAAGTTTTTTACTATTTCAACATTTTAACAATTTATAATGAATTTACTCTGATTCACAATTGAATTTACTTACATTCACACAAAAAATTTACTCAGATTCACATATGAATATCATATGGTATTTTAAATATACTCTGAAATATGAATTTGATTAATTTACTTTGAAATCTTTTAATACTTCAACATTTTAATAATTTATAATGAATTTACTATGATTCATAAGGTAATTCCATTTACATTCACACAAAAAACTATTCATATTCACATGACAATATTATATGTCATTGTGAATGCCAACAGTGAATAACAGAATAACAGTTCAAATTCACATGTGAATCTCAATTAGTGGAAAATTTGAATCTGAAGTGTAAAAATTTGAATATGAGTAATTATTTTACTTTTAAAACTTTTACTACTTCAATATTATAACCATTTATAAGTAATATACTTTATTCACAAGTGATTTACTCATATTTACATGAAAACTTATTCATATTCACATATCAAAATCATATAATATTGAGAATTTACTTAGAAGCTTTTTACTACTTCAACATTTTAACCATTTATAATGATTTTACTCTGATTCAAACTATAAATAATTTACATTCACACAACAATTTATTCAGATTCACATATCAATATCATATGATATTTTAAATATACTTCGAAATATGAATATGATTAATTTAGTTAGAAAAATTTTAACAATTCAATATTTTAATCATTTATAATGAATATACTATGATTCATAAAGTTAATTCCATTCACATTAACATAAAAATTTATTCAGATTCAGATGACAATATCATATGCCATTATGAATGTCAAAAGTGAACATAATAACAGTTCAGATTCACATGTGAATCTCAACTAGCGGAAATTTTGAAAAAAAAAATCATTTTTGTATATCAATATGGATCTCTATTTGTAGAGGATAAAAAGTTATAAATTTCTATATATTCAGATTTTTTTTTCGATAAAAAATAAGCCCTAAAAACTAAAAAAACGAAAAAAACGAAGTGGGTTTTTTTATTATCCGGTAGATGCACGTCCACCGTAAAATGTACAATCGTGTGGATGAGATTAGTCCCTTGGTACCATGGTTTATATTAGTCCATTGTTGAACTTTTGCCTATATATATATATATATATATATATATATATATATATATATATATATATATATATATATATATATATATAGATGTAGGTTCATATGTGGAGACTAAATATTGTGTGAATGTGTGATAAATTCTGAGCCAATCATTTCATAGGGGCAAATTAGGAACATTATATACAACTAATTTAATTACCAAAATTAATAATTAATTATATTTTAATGTAATCCATTAATTTAGGGAGTTTGCTAATCATCTCCGTTCACTCTCTCACTTTTCTTCTTAAATGCATTCAAATCGGCAACCATCCAAACCCTATCAAACTTTGCCGCCGTTACCTTTAAAAAATTCCTACGCCAACATGATGATGGATTGAATCTTCTTGCTTTATGATGATGTTGGATCACCATTCTTGAGAAAGCTACAAATACATGAATTTTGTCCCAGTAAGTAATCCACTGTCTTGTCCATTTACTTATTTTTGTTTATCCACTTATTATCTTCTTTTCCCACCTTTTCTCCCATCATACGACGTTGATCCATTTTCTTTTCTTGCGCAAAAATTTAGTAAAACAAAACTATGTACTTCGAGAAGATGAGTACGAACACGTAGGAGTACGATCTACGAACATATATAATCAGGGTACAATTTATTCAAGATAAATAAAGAACATGTTTTTAGTTTGTTTAATTATATTACGTTGCATTATAAAAGCTGATACTGTAAAAGGAAGAAACGGCCACCGATTTCTAATAATAATTGGTATGTTGCTTTAGTGGTTATTTTTTGTTAATAAGGGCTTGGGTCCATCGAAAATAGCATAAAACAAGCTCTTTCATTTTATATTAGATCTTAAATTGAATATATGTGACCTTTAAATAACGTTACGATTGAACTATTGAAGAAATAATGGAACCTGTTGGAATGAAACTAATTGATGTTTATGAGTTTTTTATTTTCTTTCTTGAGATGAAAATATTTTGACATTTTTCTCGTTTTAGATAAATTATCAGGTGGTCTTTGAAAGACTAAAACATTCTTTAAGAATGAAGGCTGAAACCATAGAACATTCTTTAAGAATGAAGGCTGAAAAAGAGAAGACGGGTGATTCAAGAATATTGTATATATTCTTTGTTTTAAAATATAGTGTTGTGTATATTCTTCTGGAATATTATATATATTCTTGATTTAGTATAAAATGATGTGTTTATTCTTCAAGAATATTGTATATTTTATTGTTTATGTTATAAGCTGTCCTAATATTTTTTTAGAATAAAATCGTGTTTTTTAAAAATGATTCAATGATGACATGTATTCTTTGTAATATGAGTAATGACCTGCGTTTTTAATTTCTATCCAAGTATTTTAACCTAAATTCTGTAAGAATACGAACAAATACATTGTTAAAGAATTAAATCTGGTTGTAAATAAAAAATGATACAAATATGTAAGAATTATAAGAATGGAAAGTACAATTATGCAAGATAACTAATTAAATTATAATCCCTAAATATCTGCACATTCCAAAATTTGTCATGGGTAAATTTGACTAATTCACCCTTATTGATTTTATTTAATTAAATATAATTAATTTTTATTCAATTAATTACGATCATGCCATCATCATCTTAACCATTCATTTTTTTCATCTAATGGCTGATATTATCTCACACGATCACACAATATTTGTGCTCCACATTTGATCCTAACTCTATATATATATATATATATATATATATATATATATATATATATATATATATATATATATATATATATATATATATATATATATATATATATATATATATATATATATATATATATATATATATATATATATATATATATATATATATCATCGTAAACCCACTTTAAAGTTTTAATAATTGAATATGAGATTTGACCCTTACATCAAAATCATTGTTGAATATGAGATTACACTTACAACATCATGATTTACCCTAGTATTAGGGTGTTAATAACAGCACCCACATAAACAACAATATCAATATTGATAGGTTAGTTTTTAACACCATATCTTGATCAATACTCACTCGTGCTAGCTATTTATTTAAATATTATTAAGAAATACAATTACTCACTCGTGCTAGCTAATTAAATTATTTAAATATTATTAAGAAATGCAAGTACTTATTCGTGCTAGCTAAATTATTTAAATATTATTAAGAAATGCAAATTACTTTTGCGTGTGCTGTTATCTAAATGTGAAATTATATATCATTTTAACTTTTCATCTTATTTATCATTCTATCATGTTAAATCATGATAAGTGTCATATTTAATAAAAATAATAATATTTTAAAAAACTTGTCACCATTTAACATGAGGAGGATAATGATGGATAGGAGCAAAAGTAAGAAAAAATATAATTTCTCTATATAAATTCTTGATCTATATGTTACTTGATGACCTATCTAAAGCAAATCGTGATAGACGAATCTATTTGCCATTTTAATTAATGTTTTAAAACCTAAGTTTTTAGTTGATCCGATATGGTGACCAAATAAAGAGTCAACTGGTCCAACCGGTTTTTATAATTTTCATACATTTTATATTTTTCAATATAATTAAATATTTATAGAAAAATAATGTAATTTCACTTTTTTAATACGAAAAAAATATTTTATCAAATTTCTATAAAAAAGATTTACTAAATTTGATGAACTAATGATGGACTAATTTTAAAAGTTTGAGTATTGAACTCTTTAACCAAGTTTTTAAAGCCAAATTTCTAATTTTTTGTCTCAACCGCCGAGTCAACCTGGTTCTGGGTCCCCGTTCCAACCGTTTTTGAGAAAAAACAGTCGGTTCAATATGAGTCAGAAATTAGCAAAAACTCGGTCATAATTGACCCGCTCTCTTCACCGGGTCAGGGTCCAACCGGTTCAACCGGTCAAGTCAAGCCGGGTTTTAAAACATTGCCTTCAATACATTTTTAATTCCTTCCAAATTTCTACTTGTGTATTTTTGTCTTTATGTTTCTAAAAACCTGGAGATCCATTTCATATCAATATCAGTGACCTGGCTATAAAGTATAAACCCCAAGGGTCTATATGATTTTCTTTCAAATAAATATTGAGAAAAAAGAGATAAAATTTCTTTAATGAATTAATTACAACACAATTAACGTTTGAACAACTACTATCAGACTTTAGCTGCTGTGAGCCTGTTACCATTTGTGCAAATAAACTTTTGTGATGCGGAACAAACAAATGTAAACTCACAGAAACAACCTCTTTTTTTTTTAAGAATTAATTTCTTGTTTTTATAGAAGTGTATTAAACGTCAACTCCTAACTTTCTTCACCATTCCTAATACTAGAACCCTAATAAAGTTTCTATGAATATAAAAAGCAAACTAAGTAAATATAATATAATTAAAACAAAACCCCTGGCCTAAAAGACTTAAAGTTAGCAAGATAATAAGCCCAAGTTGCTTTAAAAATGCAGCTTCTTTTTAAATACATAGCCCAAAATTGAGTCCAAAGTTGACCCCTTTCAAAAACCCGGCCTCTTTTGATAATATGTTAGCTCATGTTGGGATGTTGTGCATGATTTTGCTTTATCAATTATATTAGTAAAATGCTATAAGGATTCTGTAAATTATTCTACAAAGAAACGTAGAAGCAATTCTTTCGTAATTTAAAACATGGAAATTTATACAACTTATTGGGCACAAATCTTGTGAATCTTTCTTTGATATTCTACTCCTGTCCCACAATATTCTATGCAAATAGATCAAGTGATCTAAAGCTTGGTATGCTAATCAATGCTCAACCGTCCAATGATACCTCGATGCTTAATTAATAAAGAGAAGGTTCTAAAACTAGACTAATGTTAAATAGAGTTCACCGAAAAATTCGTGATTTTAACTAAAACAAAATCTTTAAAAAAAAAATGTATTACCACTTTTAACATCTTATATATATATATATATATATATATATATATATATATATATATATATATATATATATATATATATATATATATATATATATATATATAAATTTTATTAAAAGCAACTAGCAAGAAGCTAGCATAGTAAAAAAAACTATTACATCACAATTAAAGAAGGGTTTAAATGCCACAAATTCCAATCTATCATCTTCTTAGACCGACTATCACACCAAAGGTACGATTGAGCAACAATATCATCAAAGATAACACTTTTTTTAGGAAGTGTTTCTCCAAATATAATATCGTTCGGAAATCTCCAGATGTACCACCACGCCACAAAAAAGACTCCTTCCAGAATTTCTTTAACAAACTTTTGTAATCTCAAATCTCGCAGCCAAGACCTCCAATTCGCTAAAGACCAAACGGTTGGTAAATCCACATCCCACCATTTCCCAATTAGAGTAAACACCTCTTGAGCAAGGCTACACTCGAAAAATAGATGGCAATCTCTTCAGCTTTAGCCACGTTCCTGATAACATATTTCTCATACATCCATGGTTTTGAAAAGTTAATCAGTTATCGAATCGGTCGCGTTTTCGGTTCAATGGTTTAACCGGTTCGAAAAATAGGATGATATTATTATTCTACCACCTGACCACAGATCGACCGATCAACTGAGTATTCCTAATTTGAAGTGTTAAGCTTAAAACCGTAAACTAAGTTTGAGGACCTGAGACGTGAGTGTGATTGAGTTATGATTCAATGGTTTAGCGTTTAGGACATTTAGTCTAGCTTTGTTTGTTTTTGAAAAATCCAAAAAATATATATTTTTCTGGTATCGGTTTTTTAAGTGTTTGAATTGGGACCAGTCGAACCGGTTTTCATGCGCACAACCCGACTTTTACTGGTTCACAAAGAAATGATTGTCGAGCTCTAATTACTGGTTGAACTGATCGAACCCCCCGATCCGATCTGATTTTCAAAACAATACATACATCAGATCCATTTTCTACCACAATTCTTAACAAAGAAATGATTGTCGAGCTCTAATTACTGGTTGAACTGATCGAACCCCCCGATCCGATCTGATTTTCAAAACAATACATACATCAGATCCATTTTCTACCACAATTCTTAACATTAACTAGGGTGTTACTTAGTATTGGTCCATAAGTTTATTAGATTATTTTCATCAGTAACCAAACTTAATTCAATATTTATTAATTAATTAAAATTTTTCTCTTCCATATATGCAATCTAATTACACTTAATCTTTTATACTAATCCGCAATCCATTCTAATCCAATTATATATATATATATATATATATATATATATATATATATATATATATATATATATATATATATATATTAATTATATGTCGATATTGGTCTTATTTTATAGAAAAAAATAATCCAAATATATATATATATATATATATATATATATATATATATATATATATATATATATATATATATATATATATATATATATATGTCTTATTTTATAGAAAAAAATAAATCAAGTATTTTGAAATATTTCATTAAATTTTTTCTAAAGATATAATATTGTTATTAGTCAAATAAGTCTTTAAATTCTTAAGCTCGTTAATCCAAAAAGACACGTGGCATGATGAGAATGCATTACCTTTGTAAGAGCATCCACTATGGTGCTTTTTCAAAGCTTTTTTTAGAGCTTTTTCAATTAAAAAAGCTTTAACAACCATAGTGGAAGCTTTTTGTTAGCAAAGCTTTTTCATATAACTTTGCCATTAAAAAGCTCTACCATTCAAGCTTTTTAATATTTATTATTATTTTATTGATATTTGTATTTATACAAAATAATTAAATGTATCAAGATTTATTAAAAAGCTTAATGAAAAAGCTTTTACTATAGTGGAAGATTTATAAGCTTTTTAATATAATTATGTAGCAATTACATGTCATAAATTTTTTTGAAAAAGCTCTTATAAAAAGTTTCACCATTGTGGATGCTCTAAGTTGGTTTGGTGCAACAACCTATGTCACATAAGTTTTGTTTTTTTAACCTTTATTTATTCCAAGGGCCACAAATAGTGGAAGTATTATGTGTTATGCGAAGAGACTAAATAATGCCTTTATTTTGTACCATACAATATATCACACTAACTATACACAATATAAATACAGGTGATATAATATATAAATAAAACATATTTCATTATCATTTATTGCATTGACGTATTTTACGAAATAAACATTGCTTTTGGAGAAAAAGCTAAAAATATTGACTTTACCACAACCAAAACGAAAATAATCTTTAATTATTTGTACAACTTAGGTGGTATAATCGGGCTCAGTAATGTTATGTATGTGATCGTTTGAAATAGTACCATATTTTATTGGAGTATGATGGCATCGAGACATGTTTATTAATTTAATATTGTTGATGTTTGATTATTTAGAAGGAGTGATTTGATCGATCACTTCCGTAAGCATGAATATGTATCTTGAATAATTCATCCTATGAGTAATATTAACCTTTTTCCCATCTCGAGTGTAATAGGGAGAAGATTTTTGATATTGTTTATTGTCAAAGCATGATTGAAGATATTGTTATAGGTATTAACTGGAGATTGGGGTATCAGTTGTGATGATGATTTGGGGATAGTAATGGAATTAGGTGAGGATTGCATTTTTTTCATCATGATACTAGATCAAGAATAGATAGGAGTAGAGTACGGATGATCGATGGTTTTAATTGAAGAGAAAGTGGGTATGGGGTATGATGGGATGGATATTTAAAGGATTTGAGAGTAACCAAGGATAGAGAAAGGGTTAAGAAAGTACAAAGATTATTGATAATTAAAAGTGCATCAAGAGTCGTAAGGTTTGTAAAATGAACTATATAAGTAGGTTGGATGTTTATTATATGAGATAATCATTGGTTTGGTTATGATAATCAATGATTACAAGAAGATGTTTACGATCGATGAAGGTATGATATGAGTTTAATGATGATTTTTAGTGATGTTGTGATTGATAAGGTACTAGGAGATGAAAAGGTTGATGAATGCACGTATTAGAGAGAGATGGGTGTTTTAGAGTGATAAATATTTGTATGTTGTAAGAGATAAAGAGGAGACTGATGAGGTTTGTTAGAGGTAGATGTGATATCAATAAGATAGAGTTCATCAATGAGGGTTACAAATAGAGAATTAGAAAGAGAGATAGATAGATAGATAGAGAGAGAGAGAGAGTGTGTGTGTATGTGTGTGTGTGTGTGTGTATGTATGTGTGTCGATTTCTAAAATGATATAAGATGGTGAAGAGGACTCATATTTTATAATGGTTTGAGACATAGGGAGCCACGTCGAGAGAGAGAGAGAGAGAGAGAGAGAGAGAGAGAGAAAGATATATATATATATATATATATATATATATATATATATATATATATATATATATATATATATATATATATATATATATATATATATATATATATATATATATATATATATATATATATATATATATATATATATATAGAGAGAGAGAGAGAGAGAGAGAGTATTTGTATGTATGTGTGGCACGAATACCATAAAGGTGGTTGCTAATCAATTGCTCAACTTCTCGATACTCAATCAATGGAATATATCTATAAAACAATGAGAGTATTAGCCCAATACTAAAAAGGATAATGTTTTGTAATAATATAATGAGTTAATAACATAAAAACAACTGTAGTTTGACTAAAATTTTGGTTTAACCATTAGATTTCTTTTTCTTCCATAAGAACCACTTATACTTTTAAAGAAGTTCATTTTGACCATCATTCATTTTATTTTATAACTTTTAAGGATTATTTCATCGAAAGATTATGTGAAAAGTTTTATATTGTCATTTGAAGCAAATATTGGAACTTCATTGCAGTAAAAATTATATATAAAGTTGTCTACATGTGAAATTTGTTTTCGCAAGTGCAATTTTTTGGCCACGTGGTGAGTACGTAGCGTGTCCAAGTGAATCCACTAAATTTTCAATGCAACAGGGGTAATGGGTGTTCTGAGTTGGTGACATACAATTATGACTTTTACTTGTTGCAGTAGTCGCAATGAATCTTTTTGAAAATATGAGTGGTTTTTATGAATTTTTCCTGAAAGTATGAATGTTTTTTAATGAACAAAAAAATATATTGCTTAAACCAGATTTTAGACAAACTACAGTGGTTTTATGTTATTAGTCCTAATATAATATAATGTTTTATAGTTTATACTAATCTCTTTACCAATAACAATAATTTATAGCAAATTGCTATATATAACCGAAATCACGAACTACCTCTTTCTTGATTTTTTTTTTTCAAATTGATGCTAATTACTTTCATAATGGTTGACCATTACTTACTAGATTAATAGTTTCATATTGTATTACTTTTTTCCTTAAAGTATCATATCTCTCAACCAGTAAGAAGCAGATAAAGAGACACTAATAGGGTTTCACTTTTTTGTGTAATTAACTTGCAATCTTTTATACTATCATACAAATTCTATATGTTACTATTTTGAGTTTTCTTATAAATGTATTACTTTATCGAACCGTTGTAAATATGAGCTACTCTGAGAATCTTATGTAAATATGGATCGTTGGTCCACCAAACAACAAATCGTTTTATACAAACTTATATTTTTCACTTTTACAATTTACCTTTTAACCGTTTACGTTATACCTCACATCATATTTATATCTTTTCAAAAAATTATTTTTCTATATATTCTTATACAAAAATATCAAGTACAGTTAACGAATAAAAACTAAAAAAATAAAAATGTAATCGATCCATCTAGATTTTCAATATTACGAGATTACAAGATCAGTTAAACATAAAATTACTAGATAGATTAAATACGAAAATACAATATAGACTAAACTTGAATACTAGATCAAAATTGAAAAATACATAGTTCGCCTAATGTCCTATCATGTTGAGGTTGGTTGCATAACACATGATTCATGGGATGAAAATGTGAATATTATCAAAATGTATTAGGAATTTATAATTTTGATATAATATTCATGTTTGTCTAGGCCAGTTGGGAAGGCATAACACAAGAGTTTTGAAAGAAGTTGCATTTAACCCGACTTCCGACTTTTCATTCCACTACTAGGTTTGTAATCTGTCTTTAACTTTGATTATTAAATACATTATCTCTTTTTATATAGTAGTTGTAATACTTACGTTTGTAGATAAATATTACCTTTGTAATGCTGCATACACCAGTACTCGTAGAATTATGACTTCGTACCACAATACGAGGTATTGATTAGCCGAATTTCGACGACAACTTGCCTTAGCAAAGGAAGAAAGATTCACACATGCCCACACACAACTCATAAATATTAATGAGCATGCTTATGGTGTTTTGAAGACAAGATTCTCAATCCTAATACAAATTAATGACTAATTATCATTTTCTAATAGAAAGAGATATAATGATAGCTTGTTTTAGTAAATCCATAATTTTATAAGGAAATATAACATTCATGATAAATTAATTATGATGTTCGAAGAGAACACTACGTTTTCTGTTGAATTACAAGGTGAAGAAAGTGATAACAAAAACATATATGACATTGAATAGGATTCACAAGGCAATGCATATATCGTTAATTTGTGTGATCAGATTACTAATCAATTATTTTCATATGTTTCAAATTAAATTTATATGTATCTTATTATGTTTAATTTGAAAGAATTTATGTTTAGTTGGATATTGTATGATTTTTTGTATTTTTAATTTGGATTTTGAAAGGATTTATTTTGATTTGGGATTTGTATATATTATGTATTTTCTATACTTATCCAACAAATTGATTCAAATATTTTATTGGATTCTTTTAATCAGTCATTAGAAAAAATTAAACATCTTAGAAATGATTGCAAATTACCCAAATATCGGACGTTTCAACATTGGACGCCTTGTTTTTAGGGTTTTGTCATTGTTGTTTGTGGGCTGGATGTAGTGCCAAAGTGTATCTCCGCAAAGGGCCTATGCTTTGCGTACTATAAAACTTTAAACCATTTTAGCACCACTAGAAGTCCAAGTAGCTATACAATTACAAATCTTAAGAAAATTAGATTAGAAAACTAGTTATAAATATGTTAAATTATATAAAAAGATAAAAATGATCAATCGTTTAAAATTAATGAGATCCATTATTCACATGAAAAGAGTTATTTCTTGTAGTACAAATGTAATAACATTTTTAGCTTGTTGAAGCGGAAGTAACGTAACAAAAAGGTATTAAAAATATGATGAAAACATAATGTATTGTGGATGTTTTAGGCCATGTGTCGTATCTATTTTTGAACTCTTACTTTTTATCATTACGTCATTGTTACATTACTAATTCCTCATCATCTTTTATTTCATCTTTAGTGTGTATTATACATAATACATAGGCCTAACAATTGTGTTGGCGTCAAGTTGTGGACTATGGTATATTATTAAAAAGTGAAAAACTGAAAAATAAATCTCGACTCGGGCGGCTTATTAGCGACTTACACATTACAAAACAACTTAACCTAAAGTTTATTTTACATTTGGTTTTGGTTTTCGACATTTTCAATTAATCTAAAGAATTAAAAAACTTGCATATTAATAAGCAAGTTATTTTTGTGTCATTTCGAGTTGAAAGTTTGGTCCCTAACTTTACGTGTTTAATTTTCGTGTCATCTCGTATCAATTTGTTTAATTAAATAAGTTGAAATCTCTTAACTAAACCCGTTTATTTGTGTGTCGGGTTTGTGTCATGTTTCGTATCATGTCAACAATTGTCACCCCAAGTTATACCCATGTTTCATATTTCATCTATTATAGTACAAATAAAAAATATGTATTTTTTTTTTTAATTTTCCTTACTAAATAAAGAACAAATATAAATGTAATCAAACACTAAACAGAGGCCAGATTGGGAGGTTTTAAGAGTCTCTTTAACTTTATGTGCAAAACCACAATAATCATAGTATGAAGGTTAGAAACAGAAAATAATAGTTAATATTGAGTGTGTATGGGACCTTAGTGAGTTGGGAATATGACCTACATATCATAACAGAAACAGTAACACAGTAAAGGGGTAAAATAGTAATTAACCAAACAGGATGACCTAAAATGTTGTAACCACTGATATGAGAGTTGTAGAAGTACAAAAGTAACTAAATTGAGTTATATCGGTGTTTAGGTCACTTGGGAGCTGACTAGGGGCGTGACGAGCTATTAGCAGTTTGCTGATACTTTAGTTATTATAAGTGAGTACATAGTGATTTTCTGAGCACACATCCCCAAAACTATTTTACTTTGCTGTTTTCTACGTGTTAGATGCTTACTATATGAAGTATGTGTTGATTTTATAGTATATGATATGTATCATGTTGCTGTTGCTGTGAATGTCTTCCATAGATTGTGCTTGATGTACTTGTTGTTATACTACATAGTTGTTGCTGAAATGTAATTGTTGTTATTACTATAAATGTATTAGTTTGGGGTTAGTTGTCTCTTACGGGGGTGTGACGAACTTTGTTGTGAGGTCATGACCAATGTTTTGTTTTTTTCTGTTACTATTAATGTGTTGTCATCGTCGAAGGAGTACAATGACAAACACTGATCATTCTAGACGGGTCATGTGGACACTAGACCATTTCTAGGTACCCGTAGGTGTTATAAGTGGATATTACAATCGTCTATTGTTAGCGAGCGGAATGCCCTTTTACAGATACTCCATACCCCCATGATGGTTCCTATATTGGCCTAACATGTGCAGAGGAATCATTGAAGTCGTATGGTCACTGTTGTGTAGGTTTGCTGTGACTGAGAGAGGATTGGGCTGGGAAATAGGAGTGTTGATCATATTCTATGTCACACTCGTTTAGCTAATATTGTTTTCTTATTTGCTATGTTTTTGTGATATTCTCATATTGTATGTTGTATATTATGTTGTTTTCTAAATACTATTGTGTTGTTAATTCACTATTGATATATGTTTTATATATATATATATATATATATATATATATATATATATATATATATATATATATATATATATATATATATATATATATATATATATATATATATATATATATATATATATATATATATATATATAAAGCCAAAAACATACGTGTCTCTTCAGGCTTTCTAGTCAAATGTATTATTTTGATGTGTGTCCCAAGTAGCAGTATTAGGGACACTACCAGTTAATGACAAGGGACTTGCTGTAACGCCCAGTTTATCATACAAAGTACAACCAAAATTTTCTAACAAATATACATCATAATGGGTATACTTGTACTCAACCACGGAAAAAAGATGTTATCAACATGATTAATTACACAAAAGGTCCATACAATATAGACCAGGCATTACAAATAAAATTTAATACAACTATAAGACAGCTCTAAGTTGTCTATCTCTCTCTTTATCACATGCCTTCCTATATCACTGCTACAACCTGCAAAACAACATACAACTCAAGTGTAAGCTTATAAAAAGCTTAGTGAGTAATCTCAATCACACTCCACAAATATCTCTCAATGCACATCCTCATCCTCCTCTCTTGATATTCTCATTAGCTAGTAAACATCTCCTCTTTATATCTAAAACTTGCAATCACATTAGCTTACGATGCCACCTAATAATTAGCAACATCAACTCAATAATTAGTACCACAATAGGTACTGCTCGTAAACTCGACCACATTCTCACATGTACTTATTTTAGCAATCAACTATACTCAGTCGTAGTAATTTTCATGGTTGTAATGATTAGACTCAAAGACTCTTTAACTCAATATAGACTGCAACTCATCTCTTGTTATCCATAGATAACAAAACCATTCCAACTCTAAGTTATCGCAGTATTAACATAACGTTATTTCATAAAGCATATTAACGTTGTATCTCATAAAGCATATTAACGTTGTATCTCATAAAGCATATTAATGTTATTTCATAAAGCATATTAACGCTGTATCATAAAGCATATTAATGATGTATCTCATAAAGCATATTAACGCTGTATCTCATAAAGCATATTGACGATGTATCTCATAAAGCATACTAATGCTATTTCATATATTAATTATAACTCTACATAAGTACTAGAGAGTACTCACCTAATATCGGCTTAGTATGTGGAACCCCAAAATTACGCGTATCGGGCTCCTGTTCGCTAGACTTGGTTGTATACCATAGTCTAAATCAATTCTCCAATATCCACAATCATTTTAATAACATCTATCTCAAAGATGTAGAAATTGAAAGAGGAAAAAGGAGTATAAATGATAAATATCAACTCTATATTTACCAAAACCCCCAATTCCGCAGTTCTACTCATTCAACCGTAAAAACTCGACAATAATTACACCCAAAACTCAAGAAAGCATCCAATAACAATCTACTAACAACATATACAACACTTTATAGCTAAATCACTAAATCAAAAGTTAGGGTTTGAAAACCCCAAAACCGAAAAGTTACTCATCTCGATGAATTAGGAATCAAGAACGTGTTTACGGGGTTAGATTGAAGTCTCCCTACGCTTCCTTACGCATCTCCTGGCTCGATTTGACAGAAAATCACCTCTAAAGCTCTGAAAATCGAATTGGGTGTGTTTTTTGTTCGAAATGAAGATTTTATGCATCATATATAGGACTGCACGCAGTTAGCGGTGCTAACATCTAAAGGTAGCGTCGCTAACTTTAAAAATCCTGCTCGTGCTGATTTTCACGCCCCGTGTGACTCACTGCTTGTCCCCACTGCATTAGTACACAACCCTTGTGATTAAACACGACATGTGTTGGTCCGGCAGAGGCTAAAATCAGTTTATAAAGCATCTTTACATGACCCGTGTGAATCTACACGACCCATGTAATCTCTTTTTGGCATTTTAAGGCTCAAACTTCTTCCAAATGGTTTTTTAATCACACACACTCATACATCAACCTAAATAATCTTAATCACAACAATATTAGTATATAAGAAAGTGTTCAACCTCTTCTTAGTCATCAAACAACTCATAAATCAAAGGCAATCACAAAAGATTGCCACACCCTTACTCTAAACAACTCATAGCTAGAACCACACCAACTATAAGGTAATAACTCTATTACCTTGATAAGCATCTCAAAAGAAAATGGGTCTTACACTTGCTGAGTGTATGAAGGGACTTTTGGTTGGCACTTACTTTGAACTAAGCTGATACTTATGATTTTATGCTAACTGAGACATCCCATGCAATTTGATTTCAAACATTTATGAGTTTAAATGTTTTAAATAACCTGGGATTTTTTGCGTTGCAAATATTTATTTAAAATTCTGATTTTTAAAAGCTTAAGGCTATTTTCAAATTCAGCTAAAATATGGGGATGACATATCATAGTTTATGAGGAAAAGGAAAAGGGAGTATGGAGCTGGAGTCCCAGCGAGGTCGATCTTGAGCAGGGAAAGACCACTTGGCGCTTTGCTCTTGTTTGGGGACATAAATGACAACCAGGACCTTGTGGAATGCAGGAGGTTTATATCATATTGTCTTATATTATACTTTTCACATTTATTTCGCCTCTAAAAAACATACTTAGAGGTGTTTGTGATTGCTTATTTAAAGTGCTTATTTGACATAGTTCAGTTTGTCGGCGATAATAAACACTTTTAAGTGTTTGGATAGAAAAAACTATAAGTTCTTATTAGCTTAAATAAGAAGTTTTTGATAAGCACACACTTCTTACCAATTTAAAACTCCTTATTATAAATGGAAACCCATCTACCCATCTACCCTTATTTTAATCTAAATTCTCTTTTTACCAACCATTAGTTTTCTTCTTTCTTCATTCTGGCACAACCACTTTTATTTCAAAAATGAATATTGACAAAACTACTCACCTCACTATATAATATATAAGAATATAACTTAACAAATTTCTTAAAAAAATTTCCATGTTTTTTTTAAATGGGTGTTTCAGACTCAATTTCGTTCGGATACCCACTTTCATACGGGTACATGATCTAGTGTAAGTGGTCCCCCATATATATACATTGTTTTTGGAATGGTTTATCCACCAGATATCGGACTGGCATCTCTAAATTAAAAAATAGGTTTTTGATGATGAAGAGCCTACAATAATGTGAATAAGTTTTCTTAAATAACTTCTTATGAAGATTTTTTGTTATTTACATAGTCTAAAATCAATACACGGAAAGATTAGCATGGCTGGAACACGAAGATCTATTTCGGAAAGTATAGAACTTGGCTATAATATGGAAAAATTTAGTGTGAAGATATGTGTATATGTAGTTATATTTACTATTTGGGCATGTTTTTAATATAAATTGAAATTAGTAAAGCTAAATGATGGGTTAAAAGTTAGTATGAAATAGAAGTTATGGTCCGGAATACGAAGATTGAGTCTGGAACACTATAGTAGAACCTGTCTAAAATAGTATGTCATAATCTCAACTTTTTGAACTTTATTTCAGCATGATCATGTATATGAGGCCATACTCACTACTACTTGCAAACCTGGCTTAGGTTGGGTCATTATTAGAAGTATGTGGCATATGTTGGTAGTTGGGGTGATGTACGCTTGAATGTGGAAGGGCACTCATTGTGCATCCATTACTTGTTCTGCATGGAGGTTGCGTCTGATTCAATGTGGATGAGCTAATATTTCGCTCCTCGCATGATACTACACAGTTTTGACATTGGGTGTTTCCTTTTGTCTCGATAAATAAGAATGTGAAAGTTGATGATTTAGAATTGTTTTTGATAAATCACTTCATGAGTTATCTGGCAAAGATGTAGTATGATTGTCTGTGTTGCTTATCATAGAGAAGGGTTCTGTGGTAGATATCCTTGAGAGTTAGTGAACAACGGATACCTTGCGTTGGTATTCGATTTTGGATAAATTCAACATGTATCCTATAATTTATGAACAACGGATACCCTGCGTTGGTATCCGATTTTGGATAAATTCAACATGTATCCTATAATTTATGAATTTATTTATTTTTAATCTGGAATTGTTTTTTTTTTCTGACAAACATACCGATAGCGCAAGTTTGCATGGGATTACGCCTTCAAGGATATTTTTATATTGTGCAGGGGTTTGTGTATGCCTTTAAGGTGAAAGAATTTATGTAGCATTAATATTGTTTATTTACCATGATTATCTTTGCTAAAAGTTTGACTTGCTAATGTTTAGATCTAAACCATTGAGACGATTTTGTACTGTAGGACTTTGGGTAACCCAATATAAGGTGTGGTCTCTTGGGGCATTGCATTGTAGAGGCTTAGGCCTCTAGGGTCGGTCGATTTTGCAGGTTGCATTGTTGTTGTCATGGTTTGCATATTACTTTACAACGTTTTCCATATCATATTACTAAAATGTTTTTATTAACATTTATTTATTATTAGGCAGAAAATCGTTTGATCGATGGATTAGATCCCATTGAAAAAGAGAGTGTTGCTTTGGCGTGGTCTACTAGTTTTCCCTTGTTAGAGTGGGCTAACTTAACACATTTTTAGTTGTTGGTTTGTTTTTCGTTGTTAGTTTATGCTCTTTAGTACCATTTGAGGTGGTATACCTTATTAGCAATCCAATATTATAACATAAGCAATACAATATATTAAAATAATGCTCACTTTATTATGTTTTTGAATATCCTATTTAAATTATGGGTTAATGGCACCAAAATCCCATAAACTATATGTTTTGGTTTTAAATGGTCCTTGTTTTAATTTTTGGTCCAGTTTAGTCATTAATGTCACGAATAACGTTTTTAAAATACCAATTTCTAAAAAGTTACCGGTTGACATCCGGTTACGCATATCGACTTCAAAATTAATGGCCACTGCGTTTGACCTCAAAAGTCAAACCGGTTTCTTTTTCTTCTTCCTAGTAAAGAGTAACACATACGAGTTCTCTCTCATTCATACACACCACAATTTACACTTTAGAAGCAAGCTACAGAGACCGTGAAGCGAAAGTTTTTAGAGTTATGAAGACAACATTAATCGAACCAACGGTAGAAGAAATATGGCATAGGTTCATCAGATCCATATTGATCGTAACTGAATAAAACAAAAATCGAAATTATAGGAATGATTCAGAAGGGAAACCTGCGGTTAATGAGGAATTAGGTGAACTGAGATTCCGGTGATGCATTGTCTAGCATCCACTCCATCATGCTGCTGCATATTCTCTGATATTTATGACACAAGAAAAATCTGCAAATAATTTTCATCAACAATAAATTCTTACACACACTGAAGGTGAGCGAGAAAGAAAGAGAGTGAAATGTATTGTTGTATGGTACAAGTAATCGGTCCATGAATCCGGTACCAGTCCATATTGTAGGCTTGTAGCGCAGACTTGAGCACATTGATCTAAAGCTCCCCGCCCCACACATCCACATACATCAACTTCTCGGCAACCTCCGACGTCACTGGAGTTCCTCTCAATCCACTCATTTGTATCACCACACCATTGGCGGCCTAATACAGACCGTTGATGGAATGCTCGTGGCCTGTCCATGAGCAGATTTGAAAGCCACTGGAGTTCATCATGATGCCACGAATCCATGAGCCGATTTGAAAGCCAACTTTAAGATCTTTGTGACGTCTGCGCCGGAAGACGGATGAAGAACCATTGTCAGTTCGATATTCGTCATTTTGTCTAAATCGAGAGAAGGTGCGTGGATGGATGTCTGTTCGTTTGAAGCTTAACGGAGATTTTACTCCAGCAATAAAGAGGTCGTTAGGTTGTAGGGTCAATCTCACGATCACATTCAAACGACATATAGGGTACAACGGTACGAGACGTGAAGTGAAGGTGTAGGAAAATCATGCAAACCGATAGAGGAATTGACGGTTTTAGGGCGATTTACAAAGGAGCATGTAGAGATTCGCTTTGCACGGGCTGATAATTGCAATATATAAGGTTGGAGATCAAGAATTCATTTTTTTCAATTATAGATTTCTTCTAGAAAATTATTACGCGCAGCAAGTTTTTGTGTGTGACAGAGAAAGAGAGGCGAAAAGGATTTTTAATTAAAAAAATCCACATTGACGTATCTCAGCGCCACATGAGCACTTCAATCAACTAAAACACCATGTAGATGCCACCTCATACTAGTAACCTGCTACAATGGGTTGCTTCCCTTTTTTAAGAGGTAAAATAAAAGTTTGGGGACTTAGAATGCCTAAAAAAATGTTAGACATCATTTAAAACCAAAAGTAATAGTTGGTTGGGTTTTGATTACATTAACCCTTAAATTATTCATATTCAAATGATACAATTACGAGGGTTTTGTAAATCATAAGTAGGATATTGTTAACCATATCCTTCACTAACACTCACCATAGACTTAGACTTAGTCCCGACCTTATATTTACTCCTACTTGATGATTGATACTTTGTCTTATCAGTTGGGAAACGAGAAAAGCATGTTATGCACGTGTCTCTGATCATTTGTTGGCAGCGACTTTGACTATTCTGTATCAGACTTCTCATTAGGATGGGATACGATTATGGTTTTATGTACGTCCAACTTGACATTTGTTCATCAATAGTGGTTCTTTCGATAGTTCGTATTTAGTTGGAACTGGATGCACAACCTCCTGATATGTTGCTTGATAGATCTCTATTTTGAAATACTGCTCGACCAATTTATTATAATGTTTATAGCTTAGATGTTTGAAAGTGGCTATGGCATGACCACATTATATAATAGTCAATTGTCATTTTTGACATTTACATGTCTTGGCTAGAAAAATTGACTATATCATCAATCTTTTGGTCAGTCACTTGATATCTCTCTACATCTAATCTCGGACACCCTCCATGCTTCGAACTTACGTATCCTCTTATCTAAAATCTTCTCAACATAAAAGGTAATAGGATTTTTAATTTCTGCTACATATGAATAACAAAAAGTGAATATTATATTTTCTTTATATATATATATATATATATATATATATATATATATATATATATATATATATATATATATATATATATATATATATATATATATATATATATATATATATATATATATATATATATATATATATATATATATATATATATATGTTGGCAATTAAAAAAAACAGTTTATTGTTGTATTACGTTTTAATATCGTATAGACTATAAAAACATTTCTCTAAATTCGGTCTTAGATATATCAGATAAGTTGGTCATAAATTTTCCAAATAATTATAAGTTGTTTTCAATAAACAATACCAAACACCCCTTCAATCCATCGTAATAAAAAATTAACAATTTCATGACATTTTAATGTTTTAAGAACCAAAATGTTGTTAAACAAGACTATGTCAATTATGGCTTCACTCATTTTGTCGATTCTATTATCATTTATTTTTCTTTGACGTGTTAATTACAAAACACTAAAAACAAGAAATGAAACCAATTAGAAATATTGCAACCGGAACTTTACGAAAATAAGAAATGAATAAATTATGCAATGTCGACATTACGAATATAAAAATATAATGAATAATGCAACAAATACTGGACTCGGATTTAATCGCGAAAACGAAAACAAAATAAAAACAAAATGACATCATATTTTGATGTCATTTGTACGACCATGCATGCAATACAACCTTACAATATTGTATCACTCACTTTATTAAATTACTCAACGGTGATTAATTTTAATTAACTACTAATACGTACCCAATTAGTTCTACTGGGAACCCCGTCATATACAACCGACAACTGGTAATACCCAGGAGGCGCCATCTCAGCCGTCGCCGGAACAGAACACATCACAACATAATTCTCGGCAAATTTCTGCCGTATCTCCGCCATCTCCAACACCAACACCCTTTGGTTCATAGAAAAAGAATGAGTAGTAAACGACGGCGCCACCATTGTTACGTAAACCTTCCCACTTTCCAATTCTTTCCCATTTCCCCTCCACCGGAAATAAACCGTAATTTTCTGTTCGTAAACCAGATTCACCCCAGGTTTTACTCTGGTGATGTTTGGTCTTAGTTTGGGGCCGAGTAAATACGGAGGAGAAAAAGCTTCGACACTAAGCTCCGTTGGGAACATCGCCGAGAAATTGTAGTTTTCGTTAGGATTACTACCGCCGACAATGACACGGCCATCTGAGAGTAGGTGAGCGCTTGAATGATACATCCGGGGAATTGTTGTCGGGTTCATGGTGTCGAACTTTCTTGAAAAGGGGTTGTATAAAACAGGATGAAGCACCGGTTCCCTCGCCATGTCCCACCCGGCGGCACCACGTGCAGCGCCGTTTATTATCAAAACATCACCTGTGGGTAACAATAACATGTCCCCCATTATCCGGCTGAGTGGCATTTCTGTCATTTCCCATTCAGAATCATCATTATCTAATCTCAGCCGTCCACAAGTCTTGGTTGCCACCACAAATATGTCAGCAATAGCTTGATCAATGGCGTCCGGGACAGTTCCGCCACACACAAGAACCTCTGCCACCGGAGGACTGGTTTTGGTACTACCGGAAAGATTCAACGGAAGCAAAACAGAAGAACCGGTGCTCGGATAGTTCCGAGATACTCCGCTTGGCATTACCGGATATTTCTTGACCACCTTGTTGTGAACGTAATCTAGTAATATTGCACGATCGTTGGCGAAAATGAAGAGGTTTCCGTCCGGGTTGAGATGGATAAATGGGTAGAGATTGTTCTGGAACACGTCGGATCTTAGTGTTTCTTCAAGAAATGGAAGTTGGTATTCTTTGAAGTCTTTATCAGAATTTGAGCTCTTTGGAATGAATTCATATGTGAACTGCCGTCTACCACCGACAATGATCACTTTACCGTTCGGCAACAACTGGTTAGACGCATACCATCTCGGTGAAACCAACCCATCTCTAGTCTCGACCCAATCACACTCCTCACAAGGGCTAATTGTTCGAACAACCCGTTCACCGTCATTATTCCCGCCGGATTGAATCAATACACCGTCAGGCAACAAGGCACCGGAGGAACACCAAGTGTCTGATAAAATGGTAAGCGGACGAACCCCACGTTTTGAAGGATAGAATTCAACGGAATGAGCGTAACAATCCAACCCCAGAGGACATTTTTCTGCTGGAAAGGTGATATTTGAAGGTCCAAAGTCAGTACGATCGAAGGTGATAATACGATCATTAGGCAACAGCGCCATATGCATGGCGGAAACACCAATGCTTTTCTTCAAAAGCTTCCATTTTCCTTTGGTTGGATTCGGCATTGATGATGATGAAGGAACTGTTAAGAGCAATAATATTATGACCACTGACGCCATTAATGGCCTGACAATGGAGCTTGAAGAATGGAGAAGGAACGGTGCAGTGTGAGGTTAGTAATGGAGATATATAGAGCTGGTCGGTCAATAAAAGTCAAATTGTTTGTTGGGTTTGCAATGAAAGCTCATAAAGCCTCTCTCCTCAGTTGTTTTGGCCGATTCTTGAAGTTCTTGGAATCATGCAACTAAATTTACCCTTTACTTAAATGGTCAAGTTTCATGATCAATTTTTTACATGTTATATATATATATATATATATATATATATATATATATATATATATATATATATATATATATATATATATATATATATATATATATGAGAAATTTGTTATAAAGTCCTTATATTTTGGGGTTAATTTGGAAAAAACCCTCCCTGATTTTTTTTTTTTGCTATTTAACCATCGGAACCGATAAATGTTTGTAAAATTACTCCCTCACCCCGGTTACCTCTTAGGTTACCGGTTACCTCATTCGCTTGGGGGTATTTGAACATGGGAATGCAGAAATAATGTACAAAAAAACCACAATCGAGAGAACTTTCCGCAAAAATGGCTTCCTCATCATCGACTGGAAGTGTCAATCGAAGGGCAGTTGTGAGGACGAAATGTCATTGTGGAGATGATTTCGGTATGTGGACTTCGTGGACACCTAGAAACCCAGGTAGACGATTTGTTGGGTGCCGTAATTTCAAGGTAAGGGTAATTTAATTAAGTCCATTGCTATCGATGCAATGTATAATGTTGTAATCATGAATGTTGCAGGATAAAACGAAGGATTGCAAATACTTTGCGTGGATTGACCCTCCATTACCCAATAATTGGTACCGGGGTCAAATGATGGTAGGGCATAACTTAGGAGTCGGAGGAAACATGGAAGTAGAAGCAGTTGTTGATGGCAATGCAGGAAACATGGAAAACGATGATGGTGTACCACTTGGAACTTGCAAGATTGCACTAGTTGTGGTGTTGGTTGTTGTTGTATTGGTTTTTGGTAAATGGTAGGATGCAGTAACTGTAGTCTTTTGGGTCCTAATGTTAGTATGGGAAGTCAGTGAAGTCTTTTTGTATGTTAGTACTTATGTTTATGTTTCGGATGTATGTTAGTACTTATGTGTATTGTTGGATCGTTATGGTAATGAATGGATGAATGTGTTTATGTTAGTACTTGTGTGTATGTTGGATGAATGTCTTAATGTATTCATATTACAAAGTACATTGCTAATTGTGACACTTCCATAACAAAGAAAATAAGCATTTTAATGGTTGTTTGATGAATGTCTTAATGTATGCATGTTACAAAGTACATTGCTAATTCTAACACTTCCATAACAAAGAACATAAACATTATAATGGCAGTTTGGAAC
>CM042017.1:30451649-30466649 GCA_023525715.1 Cichorium intybus | reverse complement strand
ATCTATTTTTAACCAACCCTTTATAAAAGATATAAATTATTATAGTAATTTGGTTTAGTTGGTAATGCTAAAATTAATACCTATAATTCTTTATAATATTTCTTCCACCAACATAACATATCATTTTCTCAAGAATCGTACATTCCAACAAATTAGACGTAACATCTATGTTTCTTGAGATGATTTTTTACGCACCTAAATTAATGATTCTAGTTTTAATATTTAAATCAGCGTCTCCACAACACAAAATATCATATTAAAAAATCTATGATAACATGCTCAATCTAAAACACAAAATCGCATGAATATATATGGATTTTGCTATTTAAACATGCTTTGTATTGTTGTTTTTCACACCCAGATTACCAAACCCAAAAGTAAATTTCTCATATACACACCATACAGAAAGATAGCTTCACATTTATAATATTGGATACAGTAATCTAATAGCATCACAAATTGGAGCCCTAGAAATCACGTTGTATCAGGTGAAAGGGAACGAATTCTCAATCTCAAACTGAAATTACATGTAATTCATATCAAAGCACAAACAGGGAAGGGGATATAGTCGATTACCTGGCTATGGAATCAGGTGAGCATAATCACATCAAAGTTCACGTATTTCCTGGAACAAACTTGAAATTAATAGAATGATGGACAGCGGGTTCACATATTTCCTGGAACACGAGATGAGAGGAAGGTTATCGGATACAAGATGAGAGGAGAGGAGAGATACGAGAGAGAGTGTGTTTGAGATCAACAACCGCCATTAATGTTGCTCCAACCACGATCACCTGTGGTTTAAGAAACCTATCGGAGGAAAGATTGCAGAGGAACAAGAAGGCGACGTTAATGGCGGAGAGAGAGAGAGAGCAGCGGCTCCGATGGATCCGCCTGCGATGACAACAGAAGCAAAGGCGGGCCGGTGGCCGTTGCGAACGACGGTACATGGATCCAGTGATCGTGGTTTGATCTGGGAAATAGAAGGTAGGCGGAGAGAGAGTCGGGAGGACAGCGATATATAGAGAGAGAGGCAAGAGATATATGCCGTAAATCAAAAGAGACGGGAAGAGATTGTCCAATTGAAATCCCAACATCGCCACCACTGATTATCATCTAACACCACGCCATCTACATATGCGACTCCATCATAACCAATTTTCATAATAGAGAAAGAAACACAGAAACAAAAAAAGTAAGGGTTTTCTTTGGAGATAAGTTTTAATCCTATTGGAAGGAATAACAAATTCTCGTTGATGTAAACAATGTTCATTTATGAACATATGTTCATCAATGAACATATGTTCTTCAATGAACATAACTTCATATTTGTAGAGTCGAACATAACTCATATTTGTAGAGTCAAACATAAGAAACAGATACAGGAAAACATAGTTCATCAACATTACCATGAACATAAGTTCATATTTATAGAGCCAAATATAAGAACCGACAAGATGAAAATATAACAGAGCCAAAGATAATAACGAAATACAGAAAGACAAAGCAGATTCATAGTTATGTTCATATATGAACATATGTTCATAAATGAACATATGTTCATAAGTGAACATAAATTATTATTTACAGAGTCTTCTTCTCCACATCTCGTTGCTTTCTCAATCCATCTCTGGATGCAGATTTTTGGTTTTGGTTCATCGTTTTAGGATTGTGATTCTTGGTTTTGATTACAAAAATAAAACAATTAGAACCTTTTAGTGAAAACCCTAATCGTGAAATTATATTTTTGTTTGTGGGTTTCTTACATGTATACAAGTGAAGATGAACTCGGTTGAAATTATATTTAACGTTCTGAGCGGTAAACCACTAAGATGATGATTTCCTTTGATTGCTCGATGAGTATAACCAAGTGGGGTTGAACGTTGAAAATAGAATTTTATTTCATGGATTTTTTCGATGATGAGGTTAAGCCTGAAAACGAACGTGATTTGAAATCAGTTTTGATGGAGATTAGAAAGGACACATATTGGTGGTTATAAGATTGGTTCCGATGTTGTAAAATTTTCTTGTTCCGATTATGCCCTTGACTGTATGCGACTCCTTTTAATTTGCTCGTTTATTCTTATCCGTTGATTTATTGATCTGATGGTTATAAAATTGGTTCTACAGTTAGGTGATTTAATTTGGTTCTGCATTGAACTCATCCCTATATATATATATATATATATATATATATATATATATATATATATATATATATATATATATATATATATATATATATATATATATATATATATATATATATATATATATATATATATATATATATATATATATATATATATATATATATATATATCTATACTATACTATAAACCATATATAAATTACAAGTATCTTAATGCACAAAAGTCTTAATTTTTAAGACTGTACAACCTGCTGAAGCATTTACATTTTGAGCGCTTAAAAGATTTGAATTACATTTTTGAAAATTTTCGGTATGCTGATAAATTTGAAAGCCGGTGCCGCTCCCGATGAATATCTTTACGACAGAGATCTTGGCGTTTTCTCCCATAAATATCCCACATTATTACTCACCTTCCCATTTGAAACTAATCCCCCTCCATCTTAAACCCTACCGTTCCGGTCGCGATCATTACTCTAGATCTTTGATATACCGCACCATTGCTGATCTTCTCTCAAAAACCCTAGACACTCTCGCTGCTCCTTTCTAAAAACCTTAGATACTACCGCTGCTAAATTATCTCCTTCTCTCAACCGCCATCGCACCAGAAACACCCCTAAAAAAATCTCAAATCGGTAAGTTCTCTTGTTTTTGCGCCTCCCCTTGCTTCTGATCCGCTTGCTTCGGATCTGGCGAACTTGATGTGCTTTTATAGATTATAAGCGTCAACGGTAACCTGGATTTAGGTTTGGTATGTTCAATTTTTTACCTCCGTTTTTTATTTTCTAATGATTTTTGTTGATTTTACTATTCCCCTTGCTTCCGATACGGCTGAGTCAATGGCCTTTTAAATACCTCAAATAACCCAGTATCTGAAGTGGGTAAAGGCGTCTGAAGGTATCATCTTCCATTCTCACTATTTTTCATCCTTTTTTGTAGATCTGATCTGGACGTTTTCACCACCGCTACTATTTTTTTTAGCTCTGGGTATTTTTGGTTTTTGTCTTTTCCATACGAGCATGAACAACCTTTGATTATTTTCGTTTTGTATATATTTTCAACTGGTTTTGGTTACAGCGATATTTTATTGAGGTTTTCATTATTCATGCTATTGTTCTAGGGCTTTCTTCTAACTTGACTTTCTCTTTTTGTGGTTTTAATTTAACTGGCAGGTACGTTTAAAAGACTACAACGTCATGGTTTTTTGTTGAATAAATAAAAAGATAACGGACAATACAGGGATGGTCGTGTTCTTCTTTGCCTCCAGTCACAAAATTCGCCATAAAGCATCTTATTATGATTTTTCAGGCATGAGTATTGGTCCCGTCCTATTCTCTTCTACTTTTTGTTGTTGCTTAAATATGGTTAACCATATGCCAATCTTTGATGTTTATTGATGATCTCGAGAATTATATAGAAGCAATAGATAAAGTGGAATAAATTTATAAGACATAGAGGTGTATCAACTTGATATCAAGGAATGTTGAAATGCAAGCACTTTGAGAATCCTTTTGATTAGTCAAATATGGGTGCTAATATATTAATTAGTTACATATTTATATGTTTGTTCATGGTTTTTAGGAAACAGTGGAGAAAGCAAGAAGCATAGTTAGACTGTTGAACCCCTGGTGTCACAAATTCAAGTTAGATCAAAGAAACAAAGACGCACATGCCATTGTTGAACCCCTGTTTTCTTTCATACGTTTTTTGTTGTGTTTGACAAGACCTACAGGTTGAACAAACCTGAGTGCAAGGTTGATTTTGATGAGGAAGGAAAAGTCTGGGGTTACTTTACAGGGTGAAAAAGCTAAGTGGAAAAAACTTGTCTGAGATCCATCATATTTACCTAACAAGGTATAAATATGTTTATATTTCAAAATTTTCGCATTATGGTAAGTCACATAAATTTGCCTAAAGCCGAGGCTTGATCTTTTAGGCTCGATTGATGAAATTTTTCTTTGCTTAATTATAAATATCAATCAGTCAAGGAGCCATCTCCTAATAATTTTTTCATATGAATCGGTTTACCACTCATCCCATCTCCACCTCCATCACCATTATCTGCGCTCATTTTCTTATTAATATTATTATTAACTGGTACAGTTTTTCGTTACTGCTTTTCTCCTGAAATGGGCATGATAGGGACAAACATACATACACCATGTAAAATCGTTTGAAAGTTTTCATATGGCCGGTCATATTTTGCTTGCTTGTGTGATAAAGAGTTTTATTTTTATGTTTCTGTTTTTGTCAAATATCATTATTGATTTTGGTATTTTGCGTGCAGTTTATTTTTATAAGCATCTTAACCACTATCCTGCTATGCCATGACCTCTCATCTCACTGTCAGACAATCATAACCACTGCCTGCTCCGTTCATCTCTTTTTTCTCTTGATCCAGAAACCCAAATCATCTAATGTGTTTAATATGAAATATAATGAGTTCATATTAAATTGAGGATGAGAGTTGTGATATTAAATTTTCATGCAGTAGATTTGAGTGGTTTGATATAACCATATGACTATTAACAAAAATTAGTAATTAAATATCTAATACTAAGAAAAAGATAAATTATTGATCATAATTTTATATTTTTAATAATTATTAATGGGAAAGCAATTGAATATAACAAAATAGTTTAATAAAATGATAATTTTATCTAAGCTTTCAAAAATGACAACTTATTTCGATTGAGATTGCTAGGGAATATAATATTTTTCATAGGATTTTTTTTGAACAGTCCTCACCACAAAGATAAATGTCGTGGGTTAGCACATCCGGTTATGGCAATATACTTTTAAAGGTACTACAGTTCTGATTAAGGCATTATAATTTTATTAATACCTAATTATAGCATTACAGTTTCATATGTTTTTTTATCTGTTGGTTGTAATATTATTTTTGACTGTCAAAGCTAGGTAGTGGCATCTGATAACCTCTCCAGCGTACTCAAAAGCATCATGGTTCTTTGGAGAGAGTAAGCGTGTACATATCACAAAAGTATTCAAAGTCATTGACAAGAGCTGGATATGCACCCGATCAAAAGTGGATGTGTAACCTGATACACAAATTGTGGATATATATGCTGATACATAATTGTATTATATTATATTCAAACTCTGTAATAGCTTTAGTAGTACACAAACATATATATGTAATTTAGGAGTTCAGTTAATTTAGGAATCTTATTAGTTGCTTTAAATATGTAACAAATGTGTATCTGCATGTTTATATACATACACATAGCTATGTGATGTGAAGTTGTTGAGTGTGAAGCCACTCTTGAGGTCTGTCAAAAGAAGTGACTGAAGAGGCGTTTGTCAAAAGAAGCAGGTTCAAATGGCTGAAGAGGCGTTTGTCAAAAGAAGCGGGTTGAAGAAATTACCTTGCTTATCTCATTCTTTGACAATTCTCTTTATTACCTCCTTGAAACTATTTGGTAATGATCAACTAAAGAAACTATTCATGAAAACAAAAGAAAACTAATTGACTCCAACAAAATGTTTTTTAATAAAAAAATATACGCCGAAAAAAATTACGTACGTTACAGATGAAATTATAATGATGTAATTTGCAATATAATGTATTTAGGAAAGAAGGCTAATCATTGAAACGAAACTATATTCATGCCGATATGAAAATATTGATAGAAAGTCATTATTCGACGTCTGACAAAAAAAAAACTAATCCTCGCACGGGAACAGTTCACATAAATGAAATTAATTGCCACCCACTGCATTGCGCGGGTACTCAACTAAGATTAGAACACAGGATCATTATTATTTTGAAGTGTTCGATAAAAATCTCTATAACAAACATATGGAATTCCCGTAAAATGATACCAAAATCTTGCGAAAACAAATAGCCGAAAGGAAACTAATTGCCGTCCGCCGCATTGCGCGGGTACGCAGCTAGTATATATATATATATATATATATATATATATATATATATATATATATATATATATATATATATATATATATATATATATATATATATACTTAGGATCTTTTGAGAATCAACTTCACCCCGAGAACCCGAAAACTCCCAAACCAATATTTTTTTCAAAATACCGACCCCATAGGCCTCTTACACGCTCAAAATGGGCCCAGGGCGCTGAAATTTTTTCCGAAAAACGATTTATTATTATTTTTTTTTGAAAAACTTGTACATGTGAAAAATTTTTTTTGTACATGTACAAACTTTTTTATACGTGCACTTTTCTAACACATATTTAAGGCGTTTTGTAAAAAAAAGTGTACGTATAAAAAAGTTTATACATGTACAAAATTTTCAAAATAAATAAGTAAATAAGTCGTTTTTTCGGAAATTTTTTTTCCGAATAGGCTTATATTTGAACGTTTTAGAGTCCCCAATTTTTGGTTTTTCGAAAATGTTGACCGTTTAGGAGTTCTCGGGTTCTCAGGGCTCCCTTGGTTCTCAAAAGATCCCGACTATATATATATATATATATATATATATATATATATATATATATATATATATATATATATATATATATATATATATATATATATATATATATATATATATATATATATATATCTACACACACACACACACACACACTAGGTGAATCCCCGTGCGTTGTGCAGAAATACAATTACATAATTAAAATATTAGAAGATTATATATTATTTAAAGTAATAAATAGCCGTTTTTTTTGTAGGCCGTTGTACGATTTTACAGAAATTAAAATATAATTTTGGTAAATAAGTTATAAGCAAGTTGAAAATTGTATTATAACTATATAGTGTTATAAATACAATATTTGTACTTAAGTATGAAAAAGTAATTATTAGATAATAAAATATCATTATTACTTTGAACAATATGATAATAAAACTCTCCGTTCATCATGAAATTTATGAGGTAAATGATATTTTATGTGATGAGATTTAATAACTACAACTATTTTATGTATTTTTCATTTCAAATTATAATCTATATATCTTATAAAAGAATCATATTTCTAAGCACCACATTAATTTGAAACTTTCATGTCTTTTCATATTTCCAATGACTCTTCAAGATACAAATATAATTTTTTTCTCTTTGTCCCACATTGATTCGCATACATATATGACATCGATCTTTCTCTGATATAATACCACTTATTTGCTTCCTCTATCCATCAAGTTGATCATTATATGATTTTCAAGTCTACTATTAGTGATCATTTTATCATAAAACAAGTTTTTATTGCCAAAGTTTTAAAGTATTCTACTAATTTTTTTCAACTTTTCGAATTTTGAAACTCAAAAATGAATATTAAAATTACTCAAAACATTTAAAAGCCTGATTACATTGAAAGTTTATATGTCGTTTGTAAAAAGTGAAAGTGGTGTAAACAATTTTCGACTCAAGAGTATGTATATAGATAAAAGTTTCATTTGTGAACGTTTTAAATATCTCATATAAAAAGCCATTCATAACAATGTGATTCAACATTAATAATTTATCTTTTACCATATTATTTTGATTTTTTTCTTTGTCCCACATTGCTTCACACATCTATCAAACCTTTCATCTTTTCCTTATATGATATCACTAATTTGATTACATTATCCATCAATCTTGATCATAATATGACTTTTAAGTATGTTGTACTAAAAAATGACAATGATGTTGACGTTTTTTAGATTTACCGCGATATATGTACATAAAATTTTTGAATAGCAAACGTTTAAGTATTTTTCAAACAAACTAAGTTGAACTATATATATATATATATATATATATATATATATATATATATATATATACATATATATATATATATATACACACACACACACATATACACACATTATAAGAAAATGTTATCAAAACAATATGTTTTAAGATAAATTATTTATCTTTCACCATAGTAATTTGAAGTTTTTTATTTGTATAAGGTTGTTTCGCACTTTTATATTTCAATCTTTATCATACCACAGTTTCCAAAGTGTATTATTAATTATTTGTCAATTTTATCATAAAAACATATTTTTATCTCATAGTTTCAATAAATTTTACTATTTTGTTTAGCTTCAAAAACATTGAAACTAAAAAAATGAATATTAAATTGGGTTAAAAACTATTAAAAATAGATTAGGTTGCAAGTTCATAGCGGCATAGTTCAATATGTGGTGACAACGTTGATAATATTTTTTATTTAATACGATATATATATATATATATATATATATATATATATATATATATATATATATATATATATATATATATATATATATATATATATATATATATGGGTGTATAATTTTCAAACATTAAATATTTGAACATTATTCAAAGTTGAAACAAATTTATTTATCTACATAATAAATCTTATAAGAGACGCTATTCAATCAATATGGATTAATTTTTATCATGTATCACATTAATTTCAATACTTTTAGAAAAAAAAATAGAAGTGGGCACCGGTGGGTAACGTTCCAAATTTTGCAAAAGGTCTTAAAGTTTGAACCAATTGTTTAACCGTTGTCTAAGTCGGTTACAATCAATAACACAAAAGAACAAATATATAAGGAAAATAGTTTTAGCCTCTTTACTTATAAAGACTTGCTTTCCATTGGAATTTGTTTATTAAACTATGTGGGATGAGAAATATAGTAGCCTCTTTACTTATAGATGTTTGATTTCACTTTAGTTGTGTTTCTTAAGCGATGTGAGATAAGAAAATGAAATAAAATAACACACTATAAAAGAAAGTTTGAACTCACATCGTCATGATAAACCACCTTAAAAAATTCTTTTATTCTATAAATAAATGTCATCCTCAAAGTAAAACAATTATACAAATGATTAGTTAGTTTTTATTGTTGGAAACATTTCCAAATATTGAATTTCAAAGAAATATATAGTAAAAGTTTTATATATTCTATTTTAATGAGTTCGAACTTTAAAAATACAGCGGGTTGATCTCGATATGAACTATGTATTCCTTCATTAAGTTGCACAAAACAGCATAAACCATATTATATAATCCAATTCTAAATTTTCGTGACATAGTTTGTGCTTTTCAAAATCTAAAATCGTATAATTGGTGCGATGTGCGGTTTTGACTATATATCGTACGGTAAAACACAATTGAAATATATCTCTATTCTTATCAATAAAAGCGTATTATTCAAAATATTTGAGTTGCAATGAAAGCCTTTGCAAAACTATAGCAAAATACATACAATATCCCTCAATTTTATCAATGCACAAAGTGTAGGTAGATGATATTAAAATCATGTAGTTTGGGATACCTATTCATCTTGAAGAATATTAATTATAATCTTATTTCATGAATTGTATTCATTTATTGTAATTTTTACAGTTTTTTGTCTTCTAAAAATTTGATACATGGATCTATTATCGTATAACTGAAAATAATAAAGATATTTTATATAAACTTTTTAAAAATGGTATGATAATAACATGTATTTGTCTATATTTTAACTATATACTTTTCTTTCTGCGCAACGCGCGGGCATTCGCCTAGTTATTATAAAATGAATATTTTAATTGTTAGTAAGTTTTAATAAGCAACTTTCTTATACTTGTGATCATTACTTATTATTTTTGCAACAAACGTTTTTACTTAATAGCTAACTTTAGGACAACATGATTTATTTTTAATAATATAAAGTTCAAGAAACTAAAACAATATAGAGAATATCAAGAATCAAAATACTTTATATAAGATTTGAGATATCTTTATCTCGTTCGTAATACACATATGATATCGATTTATCTATTGATCTAATCATAATATCAAATTTAAAATGTGCATCATCCTTTTTAGTTTATTTAGTTACATGCTACAGCATATCAAAGTTTTATAAAGGAATAAAAATTAAAAATCAACATATATTATAAAAAATATCAAATTTTGATATGAAATAAAAATAAATATGATCTTGTTTGGCTTATTAGTCTCTCGGGTGTAACTTTCAAGAAAACGAATATGGTAGATGGCACATTGATCTTGCTTGTATAGAATTGCATCTTCCAAATTTTTATCTTCCTCTTCCTTATTCAATATGAATACATGAAATTGTACTCGGATGTAACTTTCAAGGAAACGAATATAGTAGACGTCAAGTTGATATTACTTTTATAGAATTCCATCTTCCAAAATTTTATCTTGCTCTTCCTCTTCCAAAATTTTACATGAACTCCAATGTAGAATTTTATGTGTTTCCAAATCATCATTTTCTCACTATTTATATCTCTATATAAACTAACTAACCAATTAAATACAATAATTACTACTTAATACCTAAAAGTAAAAAAAAAAACTTTTCACTTGTAGTTATTATTATGTAGAATAAATTATCATAAGTAGTATGATAATATCATTATTAAAATCCATTTGAAAAGTCATTGGAGTTTCAAATGAATGTGGTTGAAATATTTTTTTTGCCTCTTTTATAAGATATATATATATATATATATATATATATATATATATATATATATATATATATATATATATATATATATATATATATATATATATATATATATATATATATATATATATATATATATATATATATATATATATATATATATATATATATATAGAGAGAGAGAGAGAGAGAGGGTGTGAATCCGGTGAGGACTCAAAAAATGGTGAGGACTGCAATGACAATTCTTCACCACCCATTTCGTCAAGGGCACAAACGTCAAACCCAATACTTGGACGTGACGCGATCGCATGCGACACACGTCCGTGGAACGTAATACGGACTCGATAATCTAATCACATGCAACGAACGTCCATAGAACTTCATTTAAGTTGGTTTTTTGTATATTTTCGTTTTTTTCATTTATTTATTTGTTTTTAATTTATTTTATTTAAAATTTTTTTAAATGTATATATACTCGATTTTCAGTTATTATATTTTTTTTCGTTTTATTTTATATTTTTTTCGTTTTTTATTATTTATTATTATTTTTTTGTTTTTATAATTTTTTTATTATTTTATGATTTTATGTTTTTTTAATTTTTTAATTTTACGTATTTCAAGTTACTAGTGTTATTTTGTTTTTGTTTGTATTTTTTGGTTTTTTTTATTTTGTTTTACTTTTTTATGTTTTTGAACTAAATATAGGTTCGATTTTTAATGTTTAACAATTATAAAAGCTTTGAATCATAAAAAATTAAGCATCATAATATTTTTCAGATCATGCTATCTTTGAATCATATTATTTTTGGTTCATAAAATTTTGGATCAATATATTTGGAATCAAAGTATTTTGGATCATATCATTTTTAATCGACATAATTTTGGATCAATAATATATTAATTAAATAAAGTTTTTGTTTATAACAAATTTTGGATCATTATATATTATGAATCATTTAATTTTGAATCATAAAAGATATAATTAAAAAATCAGAAAATATTTGAATCAAAATGTTTTTAGATCATAATAAATTACGGATCATAAAATGTTGAATCATAAAATTTTTAAATCATAAATATTTTGAATCATTTTATTTGATTTTTTGAATTAGAATAAAAAAAATTCAATGTGTTTTATAAAAACAATATTTGATAAATTTAAAATACGAACACTTCAAAAACTTATTTATAAGAAATTCTTTTTACAAAAGTCATTAGTATAGTGAGTAGAAATATCCTTAAATTTTCATAATTTTTGGAAAATATTTTTTTTCTGGGGTTTTAATTAAAATAAAAAATAAAAAAAAATAAAATTTTTTCATGATTGTGCTTATTTTGTAGAGAATTAAATTTTAAGAACTTTGGTTTTTTCAGAATTGTTTTATTGTAAAGAAAAAAAGTAATAGCCGAAAAACAAAACGGGTGAAATAAAAATAAAAGCAAAGGCAATGGTTGAGCGACATGTGGCAGAAAGAGAGAAGATGGGTGAAAGGCACATGAAGTGTGCAATTTTTGATTTTTTATTATTTTCTTTTACATTTTAACTTTCCAAACAATTAACCTTCGACTGAATTTTCAAAATCTCGCAAATAATTACCAATGTGCCATATCATCTCGCAATATTTTGACGATATATAAGATTAAATCTCATCCACTTATTTTTTCAATCTCAAGGCTAAAAATTGTCCTTGCAGTTCTCACCAAATTTTGAATCCTCACTCGATCCTATATATATATATATATATATATATATATATATATATATATATATATATATATATATATATATATATATATATATATATATATATATATATATATATATATATATATATATATATATATATATATATATATATATATATATATATATATATATATATGGAGGATCAATTGAGGCTAACGAAAAGGTTGAGATCACGAGGCCTTTTCTGGACCAATGAAATTATAAGGGTATATTAGTAATTATGTATTTCAATTAAATTATATCAAAATTATAGTTTCCTAAAATCTAGGATTGTGATTGTCAGTTACCAAAAAAACTAATAAATTAATTTTTATTTTTTAATAATATCAGACTATATAACGTAAATTTTTACTTATTTTTTATTTTTTATTTTTTATCTTATTAGTAGATAGTAATTATCATTTTCAGTCAATATATATTTTTCATTGTATAATTTGATTTTTACGATTCTAATCATTAATGATTATAAAACACAATGTAGTTTTATATTTATATTGAATTAGTTTTTAATATATTTGTAGACGTGAAAAACTTCAAATACAATTGTAATCATCTATTAATATAGTTGTAAGTATCAAATGAACTGCAAAGATAAAGAATGAAAATATTTGTAGAATAAAATACAGTTTTAATCGTAAATGATTAAAACACAATATAGAAAAAAAACACAATACGGTTTTAATCATCGATGATTACATCACAATGTAGCCAAAAAAATACAATGCATTTTTAATCATAAACAAATAGTGGACATACGTGATCATTGTTATTCTTGGATTCACACCTGCAAAATCGAATTCAATGATATTAAAAAAAGTAATTTACAGACTATATTAAAGTTGCACAAAAGTTATAATCAGTGTTCTAATCATCTATGCAACCTTAGTTATAGTCAACAATGATTAACACTGCAAATTTACGTATTATTGCTTAACACTGTATGTATAGTTATGATTTATACATTTTAATCATTAATGATTACTATGATGTTTACATTTGTTTTAAAACAATGAATAATTTATTTATAAGAATGAACCTATAGTAAGCCGATCTTTAACAAATAATTCCAATTCGAAATTCCTTTCAAAGCTACCTCGATTCACAAAACATATATTTGAAATACAAATAAGCCAAACTAAACGGTTAAATGATTCAAAAATATTAAACCTAAAGAGCTAAAAGTTGGTTTGGGACCTTATCCCTTTGAGGCATAAAAAACCCATAAAACAAATACGATCCATACATTTTTTAAAAGTAAAAAACTATTGAGTTGCAGATGTGAATTAATAAATAAAATTTTGCAATCCAATGTCAACATTATTTAATAATGTTTTGCAACCCATAAAACAAATTCGGTAATCATTGACGATTTTAACAATGTTAACATTCTTTAATAATGTTTAGATTACATTCGTTAATCAGTGATGATTATACCTGAAATCGAGCTAGAATCACAAACAATATAATAGAAGGACGAGTAAAAACTACCAACTTGTACAGTCCGACGAGAAGAGAGAGGGATAGTCTTGTACATGTGTAATAAAAAAACGCAAATTATAATAATCAACTCGTAGTTATAATCAACAATGATTAAAACCGGTGTTCAAAGTTGTTGATTTTTGGTTGTAAACAAATAATAGATATGTGATTCCAATTAATTCATACCTATAATATATAATAATAACAAAGTTCAAATTAAATATCTTAACCTTTTTGTATAAATAATAATTTTAAATTCAAATGCCAATAACCCATCATTCAAATAGAATGAAATACATTTAATGTCGTAGTGAAAAATTGGTAAAAAATTGTTAATAGTAAATATAATACATATCTATCGATTTTAGCAGCACTATTAGAATGAAAATAAAGCCTTTATCTTGTTATATACTTAGGTTAGTTAATTACGAAACATAAAAGCATTATCTGCAATTATGCGACTTTTAAAATCTAAAACTTTTATCAAATGCAAAACAAATTGATAAACTAAATGTCGCATTTGCAATTCTCAATATCCAAAGCTTTTCTAATAGTTGATAAAGCAACATTTAAAGAATCATCGGCAAATCATGGACAAAACAAATTGATAAACGCAATTATGCGACTTTTAAAATCTAAAACTTGCCCGGTTTGGGAAAGCCGCAAATCATCAGCAAGTCATCGGCAATTCTCTTTCCCTTGAACTTGAACTCGAACTGTCAAAGAATTCGCCAGCAAATCATCGGCAATTCTCTTTCCCTTGAACTTGAACTCGAACTTGATATCAATCGGTGGCTGCAAATTTTCCGTTCTCGCCGTTAGACCATCTCCACCTTGATTAATCATAACCTCCGCCTTGCCAATTTTCCAATTTCCGAATACGTAGGTTAAGTAGAGAAAACGTAGGTTAAGTAGAGAAAGAATGAGAGATTTTAGGAATTAATAAATTTAAGATAATTATTATGACCTTAATACCCTTATGTTATTAATAATATAATTTTTTGAATTTTAGTTTATTAATAATTAAAGATTATTAGTTTAATTATAGCCATTGATGGCTGAGATTTGCCTCAAGTTCTCAACCTTTTTTGGCCCTCAATTGATCCTCTATATATATATATATATATATATATATATATATATATATATATATATATATATATATATATATATATATATATATATATATATA
>CM042017.1:30411649-30449149 GCA_023525715.1 Cichorium intybus | reverse complement strand
CTGTGTATTTCATTATATTATTTATTCTATTATTCCATCTTATTATACTATTCAATACTTTTAGAATATAAAAATATAATTATAAATATATTTCAAGTTTTTTCAATTATATTTGATAGAAATACAAATATAACAAAATCCATCCACAGTTAAGAATATTACATTACTTTTTTGTTTAAATACTCTCAGATATGATTGTAGATTTTAAAATTAGTAAAAGCATAATCAAAAAATAAAATAATACTATTGTCGATAGCTTCAAATTATGGATCTTTTGCAAAGAATGATTGTAGAAATCTATAGAAATTAAATGCTATCATAAAAAAAAAGTTGTAGATTGACTCAAACATTTGAAATAATTAAAAAAAAATCAAAGTTTTAGTTATAGTTTAACATATCTACCCATAAAGAATGGTTCCACAAAAAAGCATAGGACATGGGGTATACAAATGAGATGATAGAAGATAAAAAGTATGATTCCACAAAAAAGCATAGGGGATACAAATCAGATGATATAAGATAAAAAGTGGACTCTTTCTTAACGCTCTATTTATATGAAATTGAATTAAATTACTCTTTCTTGGCAATTTTTAGGTGTAAGACTAGTTTTTGAGTGTAAGGGTGGGGGTTCATCATCATTCACTTTGTATCCGTTAATCTTGGCCAAATCGTAATGCGTCGCCCTCTAACCTTGAGGTTGAGGGTTCAATCCCTACTAGGGGTAATAGGTGGATTATATGTGAATTAATATAGGAGTAGGAGTAGGATAGATTTGCTGGTTCAAAAAAAAAAAAAAAAAGTAGGTGTCATTTTAGAAAATCCTTAATAACCTTCATTCTCTTATATTTTAGAAATGGTAAACTCTCACTTTTTTATCAAATAAATATTATAAATACATTAAACTAAATAACAAATATTAAATACACTAAATTAAAAAAATACTTAATTAGTTTAGAAAATTAAATTACAAACCATAAAATAAAACAAAAAACAAAAATTAATTAAAAATCACAATTAAAACCATAAACTAGAAATGTTAAAAAACATGAAACTACAAATAGTAGAAAAACAAAAAACTACGAATGATACTTTTTGATGATATCGACATTGTATTTTAAAACCATTTCGAGTGCTTTCCTACTGAGACACTCCTCGAGATCCTTACCAACCCTAACTTTTTGGAATTAAATAAATAACAAATAAAATTAAACTAAATAACAAATATAATTAAACTAAATACATATATTAATTAAAAAGACATTTCATTAATTTGAAAAAGAAAATGACAATACATTTTTTATCCGTTAAATAGTTGTCATTTTAGAAAACCCTTAGTAACCTTCATTCCCTTATATTTTGGAAATGTAAACTCTCATTAGTTATTAAATAAATATTATAAATACATTAAACTAAATAAAAAATATTAAATACACTAAATTAAAACAATACTTAAATAGTTTAGAAAATTAAATTACAAATCATAAAATAAAACTAAAAACTAAAATTAATTAAAAATGACAATTAAAACGAGAAACTAGAAATGTTAAAAAACGTGAAACTACAAAGAGTAGAAAAACAAAAAACTACAAATGATACTTTTTGATGATATTGACATTGTATTTTAAAACATTTCTAGTGCTTTATTGAGACACTCCTCAAGACACTTACCAACCCTCACTTTTTGGAATTAAATAAATAACAAATAAAATTAAACAAAATAACAAATATAATTAAACTAAATACATATATTAATAAAAAAACATTTCATTAATTTGGAAAAGGAAAATGACAAATACACTCTATGGATTCGTCAATATAATAAACTAAATACATAAATTAATTAGACTAAATACAAAAACTAATAATGAAAATGGTATATTTGGTGCGAGTTAATATGTAAAATGATGTGTATATTTATGGTGGATTAAAAAGTATATATATATATATATATATATATATATATATATATATATATATATATATATATATATATATATATATATATATATATATATATTTATTTATTTATTTATTATGGACAACAGTTATTGTGAGACAGTGCAGACAATGTTATTTTGTGGAAAATAACAAATAAAATATGTTTTTTTTGGTAATGTGAACACGAAACAAACATATTCTCATACAATTTTTTTCATTAAATATGCTATACGGGTTATATGGACTTTTTATATATTCTCATTCTGTGAGAATAATCAAAAGTCTATCAGGATGAGAATGCATGAGTCAGAATATGTGAGAACAAGAATGAATGATAATGATTGAAAATGCATTTTAAATACAATAATTCTATGAGAATGTTTGTTTAGTTAATTTTGTGGAAAAGTGTGAGCAAAATAGCATACAGCAGCCCGTGTTGATACGTGGACTTCAAAGTGCAGACAAAACAGGGTTTGAGTGCAATATAAGTGAAGAACAAGTTAGACCAGCTATTATGGTTCTAATATCAATTGTTAAGAATAAGTTTGACCAATAAAATTCGGGATCTTTCGCTCAACAATAATGATAAACAAGATAAGTGCGGAAATATTTAAATGACTTGAAATGTAAATTGCGGCATATAAATGTGAGAATTATAGATAAAGTATTTAAATGTAACATAATAATATGATGGAATGAAGTTTTGTATTTGATATAACATTAAAGTGTTTACATATTGAAGTTTCAAAACCATGTCTAGAAATGAAAGCTGATCTCTGTAACACCCGGTTTTTAATAAAACATCTTCATTTAAATAAATATCAATTTATTTAATAATTAACATTTTGAAGATATTTAGAAATCATTTTAAACATCAATTCACCGCATAAATCCCCAATTAAGCAGCATCAGTGTGTACTCGTCATGCCTGGCCGTCATTTCCACCTGTACAACCTGGAATGGTAATTTAATAGGGAAGGATAAGCAAACGACTTAGTGAGCTCCAACAACTACACAGCATATCAGTTACACATACTTTACCCCTAACAGGAAAAATACAACCACATGTCACATAATCTGCTCTACCTAGTATATTGGATTATAACCTCCTATACGTATCTGCTCAGTAAATTTAATTCCCCTACTCAGCACTTAAAGTCGTGCATACCCTGTACGTCGAGTCATGCGTATCTGCTCAGTAAATCTAATTCCACTGCTCAGCACTTAAAGTCGTGCATACCCTGTACGTCGAGTCATGCGTATCTGCTCAGTAAATCTAATTCCCCTGCTCAGCACTTAAAGTCGTGCATACCCTGTACGTCGAGTCATGCGTATCTGCTCAGTGTATTTTGCACGTATCTCTATATTACTCAGTACGTCGAGCCCACACACACCATAACCCAACCCATACAATTATAACAGAAATATATATATCAATAATATACACACAACTTGGTACCATTTACCAACATCTGATAAACATCTTATAAGCAGACAAAATACAGTAAAGGACATATAACGTCCACACAATGTAGTGAGAAACTCACCTGATTATAGTCGACTACAGCGTTTATCTGTGCTTCGTATTCTCTCTTTAACTGTTAACACCGTAAGACATTTATCACTCTTTACTCCTTAACTATACCATAGTTGCTTCACTAGACCCTTCCATAATTCCAACATGATACCTCGTGATTTATCAAGTAAAGGATAGCCAGGTAGAAAATTAGTTGGGGTGGCAGGATCCTTTCAGCATTTTAGCCTTTCGGAAAATCCAACAACCAGATCCCAAGTAATCGGCCTAGACACCATCCTCGTAAGTAAATCACTCGGTATTATTTTTGGAATTACGAATAGTATAACCTCTACATATTATAGTTTAACACTTATAAACTACTAGAGAAATACGATAGTGATTACTCACTTAAGATTGGCGTTTTCGCAAAGCCTTGGCACGTTTCCCGTTCCGCTCTTCCAACACTTCCCGAGCACCTCGTTACCCGCTACCGCTCGCTCCTAACTCCTCCCGACCTATTTTCCTCACCAGAACACTCCTCGATATCGTAAGGTTGTTTGGTGTTTGTTGTGGGTTGAAATGAAGAAGTTGAGCCTCTATTTATAGGGCTTGAAAACACTATTCACGACGTCATCACGACATCATCACGACATCATCATCGACGTCATCACGACATCATCGTCGACGTTATCATGAGGTAAGCGCTTACTTCATTTCTAGGGGACTATTCACGCCGGAGTTACTATTCACACCGGAGTTACTATTCATAATTTTTTTTTTGAAAAACGGTCGTTACAAGTTCTCCCCCCTTTATAAGATTCCTTCCCCGGAATCTCCAACGTTGACATACACTTATTCTTCCACTCAATCATTCTATATTTCAACACAATATGGTTGTATTAGTAAACCCAAAGGGTATTACAATACTGGCACATTGACTACCTCTAATCAACTAGGCCAACCTATTGAGACTAATAAGTACTCGTTATGTAATCTCATATACTCACAATACTGACATCATGGATGCAAGGTACTTGTTATGCATCGTATAATCATAATCACATGTTGTCCACATCATATCACAACCCCTGCTATTCACAACCTCAACAGCTCAGCTATTCACCAGACACCCGACTGTATGTGCGTTAGAACTGCCAGCCAATAAAGCCATCACAACACTTGTATGTGGTCCCACCACAATTACTGCTCATAAGATCCACAACACATATGTGGTCTTACCAAATGTGGCCCCACTAAATAAGTGGTCACAACCACAAGTACTATTAACCCCCAGAATAAATGGTCACAACTACAAGTTACCAGTGGCCCCACGGAATAAGTGGTCTCAACCACAAGTACAAGTAGCCCCATAACATAAGTGGTCCAACCACAATACTAGTAGCCCCACCTAATAAGTGGTCCCAACTACAAGTATAAATGGCCCCACAGAATAAACAACTTTTCGCTCTAAAGGCTTAACGGTTAACACACATACGACTGCACAACTCTGCAACCAACCACATGACACCAAGAATCCTCATATCAGCTCAGCCTCTACATACAACTACAAAATCTCCACCCACAATAGGATACCATATCCATGGTTATCACCACTTAATACTCACGTATTCGTCCGCACAGCTAATATCAACTAGATATTCAACCAGCTACCGACACAGTTTATCCACGGTTACTTGCCTACGAGTTACCTACTTAAGAGGTATTCACTTAGTCTATTACCCAACACACATATGCTAACAAGATAGTTATCTTGGCCAGTTAGCAATATTTTCTCAACTCATTAATTTCATATACTAACAGATTTTAAGTACGTGATACACTGATAGGCCACATCTAGCCTACTATGATACATTCGTTTATAGTATTCACTACCTACATGAATACCCTTACGCCACACCACTATGTCATCTGCACTCTCACGAGTTGTTATTATATGTCCATCCCGTATACATGTACTTCTCTTGTACGGGAATGGATAAAACTCTAATTCTGCAAACATACGACACCACGTATAAAACCTTATGTTTCTAGCATGTACACGTATATCTGTACGTATATTTTTCACATGTATATACTGCTTTAGTTCACGTATGTCTTCTTCCAAATTATGCCATCTAGTTATTGGATCCCAATTTCTACTGATACGCTCACATACATCCTCAGCCTTCATCATTATCGTACTACAGTCATCTGACACACTTCGTATATAAAACTTGTTAACCAGCAACCGTAGATGACCTGGAAGCCTCACATATATCTCCATATCTGGAAATGAAATTTGCGACTTATGCTCTTCTCTGAATAACATTACGTTTATTTATAGTCAATGAAAATCGACTATTCTAGCAATCAACATCTTCTTTTTATCATCCACTATCTGTGCTTTTCTTAGTAACGAAGAGACTTAACGTGTCACTTTTGCACAGCTCATCTACTATAGTTACATCAACTATTCATTACTTAATTATTAAGAAATGAAACGTCACTAGATTCTCAATCTCCAGCGTCCTAATTGATCCCAATAAACTCTATGATTGCCAACCAATAGAATGGACAAATACAGTTTATCAGCATATACACCAATTAGTTATACCCTCAGTGCATTGGATTCCTTACGACCAACTCCCGATTCGAACGCGTATCCTGTGCTTTCAATAGTAGGAGCTCTACTACTATCTTCCACACCTACCCTCGTTCGTTTCAGAACTTGTCCAGAAGTCCCCAATTCACTTCTCACGATAATTTTACCACCTATACCCCAGGTTGTTTTACGAACATAGTCGTAGAAAATTTTTCACATAAAAGGATTTACCTTATGGATATCACTTATCAATGAACATGCAACTTGGCCAACTCAAAAATTCTAAGACTATTTAGTTCCTACTGCCTACACTTTAATGACATTTAAGCACACATATATTACAGAAATAGCAACAAAGACTAAGCACTTAACCTTTTCCCCACTGACGTCGGCTGACGGTACACACTGCGTCTTTGCAACAACATTCATTTAACCCCTTACTCGAAAAACAACTTATAATTTCTTGTAAAAATATTTCCAAAGAAAACTTTTAAGTCTTAAGCTTGAGATCAAAACCCATCAAGTGAGTCTGATTTACTCAAGCCTTGGCTCTGATACCAACTTGTAACACCCGATTTCTAATAAAACATCTTCATTTAAATAAATATCAATTTATTCAATAATTAACATTTTGAAGATATTTAGAAATCATTTTAAACATCAATTCACCGCATGAATCCCCAATTAAGCAGCATCAGTGTGTACTCGTCATGCCTGGCCGTCATTTCCACCTGTACAACCTGAAATAGTAATTTAATAGGGAAGGATAAGCACACGGCTTAGTGAGCTCCAACAACTACACAGCATATCAGTTACACATACTTTACCTCTAACAGGAAAAATACAACCACACGTCACATAATCTGCTCTACCCAGTATATTGGATTATAACCTCCTATACGTATCTGCTCAGTAAATCTAATTCCCCTGCTCAGCACTTAAAGTTGTGCATACCATGTACGTCGAGTCATGTGTATCTGCTCAGTAAATCTAATTCCCCTGCTCAGCACTTACAGTCGTGCATACCCTGTACGTCGAGTCATGCGTATCTGCTCAGTAAATCTAATTCCCCTGCTCAGCACTTAAAGTCGTGCATACCCTGTATGTCGAGTCATGCGTATCTGCTCAGTGTATTTTGCACGTATCTCTATATTACTCAGTACGTCGAGCCCACACACACCATAACCCAACCCATACAATTATAACAGAAAGATATATATCAATAATATACACACAACTTGGTACCATTTACCAACATCTTATAAACATCTTATAAGCACACAAAATACAGTAAAGGACATATAACGTCCACACAATGTAGTGAGAAACTCACCTGATTATAGTCGACTACATCGTTTATCTCTACTTCGTATTCCCTCTTTAACTGTTAACACCGTAAGACATTTATCTCTCTTTACTCCTTAACTATACCATAGTTGCTTCACTAGACCCTTCCATAATTCCAACATGATACCTCGTGATTTATCTAGTAAAGGATAGCCAGGTAGAAGATTAGTTGGGGTGGCAGGATCCTTTCAGCATTTTAGCCTTTCGAAAAATCCAACAACCAGATCCCAAGTAATCGGCCTAGACACCATCCTCGTAAGTAAATCACTCTGTATTATTTTTGGAATTACGAATAGTATAACATCTACATATTATAGATTAACATTTATAAACTACTAGAGAAATACGATAGTGATTACTCACTTAAGATTGGCGTTTTTGCAAAGCCTTGGCACGTTTCCCGTTTCGCTCTTCCAACACTTCCCGAGCACCTCGTTACCAGCTACCGCTCGCTCCTAACTCCCCCCGACCTATTTTCCTCACCAGAACACTCCTCGATATCGTAAGGTTTTTTGGTGTTTGTTGTGGGTTGAAATGAAGAAGTTGGGCCTCTATTTATAGGGCTTGAAAACACTATTCAGGACGTCATCACGACATCATCACGACATCATCGTCGACGTTATCACGAGGTAAGCGCTTACTTCATTTCTCGGGCACTATTCACGCCGGAGGACTATTCACGCCGGAGTACTATTCACGTCGGCGTTACTATTCACGCAGGAGTTACTATTCACAATTTTTTTTGAAAAACGGTCGTTACAATCTCCCTTTTAACAGAAAGGAAGAACGTTCGATAAAGACCGAATGACAGAAGAAGGTACAGATGAACCTTCTTCTATCAGCTAAGTATGCCTTAAGACATAAAATAATGCAATTCCATACTAAGGGGACGCATGCATCATTTAAACATACAATTAGTACAATGAACATGCATCTAATTATAACATGCATCTGAACTCTCTGAGTCTTGATCTGGATGTGCTTTGGTGGTGCCATGTTAGTTTATGTCCGTGCTTCATTTGCTATGTGACCAAGTCTACTTTCTGTATATGTTCTTGACTTCTGGTTCAAGCATTGTCTCAAACTTCTTCTCTTTCGGATTTGTCTTTACTTCATTACTAAACTTCTGTTTCGGATTGTACTTTCCTTTCGGTTTAGTTATCATTTTTGTAATCTCGGACACTTCTTTTGTTCTTAACTTTACTTTTACGTTTGGTTAAGCGACTAAGATTATAAAAGACTTTTAACACAAAAAGTTGTTCATTGATAGATTGTTTGATAAACATACCAAGTACATACATTGAAGTCATTCAGAACAACATAACCATAACATAAGTACCGAAACATCAAAAGATCAAAACAAAACAAGCAATCAGGTTGGTCAACGACTCCAACAGGCCCGAAATGTCATTTTGTCGCCGTTCCTTCACTATTTCGCCACTAATCCGTCTCTATTCCATCACTAATTAGCACACCTTTTCTGTTTTTTAATTCGTCGCTTATAATTTGTAAGGGTTTATTAAGTATGGAATATCATTGTAGTATAGATAAAGTTTGTTTATATATAAAAAACTAAATTTAGTGGCCGATTTTTTACTTTAGACACAGGGATTTCGAAGTCAACAAATCGTCTCGGGTAAGGAATGGGACCCTTCCAGTACCTACTCTATGTGTTTCTTCTTTTCAATCTACCATATATAAGCTAGATAGGAAATCAAATTACATATTATATATCATTTTTATGCGTGTTTGACTCTTTGGTTTATCATATGTCTAGTTTAAACTATAACGATTTTCACTAGAATAGTCGGTTTTAAAATTCTATGAGCTGGCATTGAAGGAGCAATTGTATTATTATTATTATTATTATTATTATTATTATTATTATTATTTTAGAACAGTAATTCACAGAGTTTTTTTTACCAAAGAATGGTGTTCCAAAAAAATAATTAACAAAATGTGGTAGTTTGAATCTAATTACCAAAAAAGTGGTAAAAGTAATATTTATATTAAAAAAATATAAATTGGTCCCCAATATTGACGGCCTCTCTTTTCCCCATCGATGTTACTTCTTAACCGGAAATAGTAAGCTCAATTCTCTGTTTAATATTTCATCTTTGTCGGAATCGGTAAACCCCCAATAGCTACCGTCTCAACTTCTCTCTCCCTTCTGTAGGTGACTTTGGTTTCCATTGGTATTTTCTGATGATCTTCTTCCATAAACGGCCGTGGTGGATTACTATACTTACAAAACCTAAAGAAATATTGGATGTGTGTCGATGTAAGACATGGATGTGCATGGGATAGGAAAATGCAAGTAAGGAAAGTAATTCAAAATATAATGGTTTTGTGTTTAATATCCGATAGTTAGTGGGGCTTACGTCTCTTAACCAAGTCAAGCTCCAAAGGTTGTTAGTGATGTTCATGGAACGAATGTTCTTTCTACATATGTCCTTAAAGCTTTGTTTTTATGAATTGTATGATTGCAAACCAGGAGTAGATGTAAATGTAGCTCTTGGTAATCATACTTAGTAATGCTACCGCTAATTTTCTTCCTAGACCATCGAATTAAGCTACCGGTAGTGTTTTTATTTATAGTTTCAAATTTAATTTTAAGCATTTTTCAGATTTACACTCTTCTTATCAGTGTTTTATGGTCGGGAGAAATGGTGGTTGCCGAAGATAATGGTGGTCGCCGGAAACAACCACGATGATGTGATAAAGTTGAAAAGAATAATTAAAAGATTAAGAAAATAATCAAACTCACTAAAGATATAGTTTACTTTAAGTAATTATTTTTCAAAATACTATAGATAGGAAAATATTTTTTAAAACTACTACCATAGTACAAAACTCTGTGTTGATCGTTTATTAAAGCACTTTGTTCTGTTTTGTTGGTGCCCGTCCGTAAGTGGGCATCGAGTCGTTCCCAAAAACTATAACCACACAAAGAAAGGAGATAAAATGGTACGTGTTGATGTGAATTTGTATGGAAAATAGCAACAAAATGCATAATGAGGTTACATATCATAAATGTGTGCATGTGTTATGAGTGGTTTGAGAGGCAACATAGGACAATCTATATAAAAACTTCTATGCATATTGGTATATTGTAAACATCATATAATTTAATTTTTACATCTCATTTTTGTTCTTGTCGTCTAAAACTTATACTTTCCAAATGTTTTGTGAGCATTGTTTAATTATGGTTGTATCATTGTTCTGTTACTGTTAAAATTGTGACATTCATACAAAACAATATCATTTGTGTTAAATCGTAGAATTGTTAACTCTCATACTTTGCATACCGTTTTTATCTAAGGCATCTTACACACACCATTTCAAGTGAATGTTGCTAGTCGCATGAGGTAACTCTATCGCCTACATCAGGCATATCCCTTTTGAAGCGGATGTTATTCATATAAATCATCTTTATCTCAGATATTTTTCATACTTCTTTTTAAAAGTGAACTTTGTTAGTGATATAAGTTACCTTAAATCATATATTTTACATACCTATTTTCAAGGGGAGCTTTAATTGAGATAGTATATCATTAAAATTTTTTAATCAATAATACCAATATTAACCAACAGACCTTTGGTTACGGGTATGGTGAGAATCAATAATACCAATATTCGTATTATTGATTAAAAAAAATTCAAAGATATACTATCTCCATTAAAGCTTCTCTTGAAAATGGGTATGCAAAATATATGATTTAAGGTAACTTATATCACTATCAAAGTTTACTTTTAAAAAAGCGTATGAAAAATATCTGAGATAAAGTTACTTCATGCGACTAGTAACTTTCACTTGAAATGGTGTGTGTAAGATACCTTAGATAAAAAGTATTTTATACGAGTTCTGTGAACACGGTATGCAAAATATGAGAGTTAACAAATGTACAATTTAACACAAATGTATTGATATTGTTTTGTATGAACGTCACAATTTTATCGGTAAGAGAACAATGATACAACCATAATTAAACAATGCTCACAGAACATTTGAAAAGTATATAGGTGAAGTTTTAGACGACAAGAACAAAAATGAGATGTAAAAGTTAAATTATATGATGTTTACAATATGTTGCCTCTCAGACCATGCATAACACATGCATACATTTATGATATGTAACCTCATTATGCATTTTGTTGCTATTTCCATACAAATTCACATCAACACGTACCATTTTGTATCCTTTCTTTGTGTGGTTATAGTTGTTAGGAACGGCTCACTGCCCACTTTGAGCCCACTTGCGAAAGGGACCAACAAAACAAAACCAAGTGCTTTAATAAGCGATCAAAACACACAATTATCTAGATAAGAGATAAATACAAAGACAAAGTTGAGAAACACAAGGATATAAAGTGGTTCACTCGAGAACTAATCGAGCTACGTCCATTGTGAAAACTGAGAGATTTTCATTGATAAATATCCATACTTTATAATAGAGAAACTATGGCTACCACTACCACGATGCTTACAATCTGAACATTGGACATACAAACATTGTGAAGGGAAAATGAGATGTATTTATAACACAATGTGAATGGTTGAATACGTAAGATCTTAGGTGGGAATGCCTTCCTTAGGCCTGAGCCACCTAGTCAACTTTACAGCCTGTAAGTTGACCATATCTAGTGCCTCATGATGCCTCAACATATTCAGACCTATGCTCTCGCATATTCCCGAGATATTTTGACAGCTGATGTGACAACACCAATACAAGGTACAACCGAAGACTCCTTCTTTCGTTGGATGAACCCTTCTTCGGTTAAGATGCATGCTTTTAGACGAAATTGTGTTACTGTATGACTCTGCTTCTATACTCTTATCGGACAACACTTCGGGTCTGGGGCAAACCCTTAACCTGAGGAAACTGTCCGGTCTGGACTGGACTTTGGTCCGAGTATACTGTAGTCTCATCTTTTTTTGTTGTAACGGTAAACTACTGTCTATAAAAGATACTGATGACCGTAGTCCAAGCTACTACTGTAACGGTAAACTACGGTCCATAGAAAATACTGATGACTGGCTTCCTCTAAAGCTATTCTTCAGTCCGAAATGGAGTTCCCTCTTCATCATATTCTTTCGATTGGTAGCCTCCTCGGTGTGAGAACCTCCTCGGTTACCCATTCCTGCTTTCTATCATGGGTGGCATACTTTCATTTCCTAATCGAAGACGTGTCTTATGATCCGAACGAGGTGTAACTTTCCTTGGTCCTATGATCAAATACTTTCTCAGTTCCAATTCGTCTGCGATCCTTTTGACGAAGTACAATGCCATCCTGGGTGAGACGCACTCGACTCGTGATACTTCATCCAACTGTTGATTTGATTTGGTTAGTCTGACCGGATCAAAGAACTTTCTTGACCGAGGATTGAGGATTCGTCTGAGGTGCAGACCTCAATAACATTGACCATCTTTGTCTCTATTTTGGTTTCCTTAGACAGATGACACTCTTTGGCTTATCTGGACTTCTCTGGTTTCAGAATAGGCTCCACACTTTGCTCAACAATAGTTGCATAATGCAGTTATATTCATCGTTTTCGATAATAAATTGTTGTTTTGTTCTTTCCCGATCTGTTTTTCCGCCAACTTGTAAGAATCATCCTTTTTTACACAATGTAATTCGAATAATATACATAGTAATTGAACAACCATTAATTAGAACTTGCCCATCAATGTAGCCAAATGATGGGTCAAAATTATAATATGAGGGATAGCTTTTTCTTAAACGGAAGAAGATTATATAAAACTAGCAATGGGTTAGAAAGAAAGGAGACTACGTACAAAACAGAAATAACCATAATAGAGTTTGACAAAAAAGCACACTTGAGTTTAAGCTTATTGCATCAGTGAGGTCAGCAAAAATTTTTGAGTGACAATCTAGCTAATAAAATAAATCTCTTTTTCTATGTTTTGCCCTTCCAAAAGCCATATTATTTGAAAAGTTACAAATGATCCAAGAGTAATCATATTTGTGCCTACATATTAGCCTCTTGCTATTTTTCTTATTATCAATACGCGGGCCAACTAAAATTCAAATTATAAAAATTTGAGAGCTAAAGCATGAATCCTTTGTTATTCGGTTCAGTTCAACATATTTATCCCTGTACCTAAGCCTATTGTTGTTTTGCTTATTATCAATTTGACAAATTAAAATGATAAATTGGATTGGTATATATGTTATTGAATTTCATAACAAGGGGTTGTTAGATGTTCCTTTGGGAATGACTTTGTGTCTTAATTCTTTCTATTTTCTATTGCATTGTTATTACAATATTTTCTTCTTAACAAATCCATTTCACCCTAAAGACCTTCTAGCGAGGGACATACATGTAGTCTAGCAAGTTCATGACTAAGGATCTAGAATCAATCTATTTAAACTGCCTTGTAAAAATTCGAGCATGATGTAAAAATGACATACCTAATCTATGGTAGCGTCTACATGTCTCATCTTGCAGATGATTGCATCTCATAAATGTAATAAGATTGTGTGTGATGGTGCACTATGTGAAACTAATCATTCGTTGTGAAAATACATGATGCTTACGATGTATATTATATTATCGCCGATGAAAGTTGGATGTTGTTATGGCTAATGGACATTGGCAAGATAGCGCCTGTGGCGACACCTGTGCTTCTTACCCAGTCGTGGACTCATCTCCGATTTCTCTCTTCTATTATTTTAACTTTCAGACATCGTGACAATTGAATAGTCACTTTCTTTTAAATGTTTTTTTTTTGTTTCAACTTTCATCGTCTTCATCATCTTCAAATGGAGTTTAATTTTATTACAACAATCATAGAATTATCAAACATCATTTTGGCCGAGGAAGTTGAAATTTCGCGTCAATGACCAAGAATAACTACTTTGAATAGAGATCGTTAAGTTGCACACAATCGACTTGAACGAGACTACTTTGTTGACAATGTGATAGATGATTCAAACATATTTAGACGACGAATCTGGATGCACAGAAAACAATTCGTATGGATAGTTCAAGACTTTGAAAGAAAGAGAGAGAGAGAGAGAGAGAGAGAGAGAGAGAGAGAGAGAGAGAGAGAGAGAGAGAGAGAAAGATACCAGTTTATATATTAGGATGAGATGCGATAGGTACAAGGGTTTTACTACACTACAAAAGTGTACATCTGCGGTTCGTCAAATAACATATGTCAATGCCGTCGACTTATTTGATAAATATTTTATTCTCTCTAAGTAAAGTTTACAAGAAAGTGTTTATAGATATTATAAATGTGTAATCAAGCTTTACAGAAAACAATATTTGCATAAATCTATGCCAAATGACATTCAACTATCATACAATGCGCATGAAAACATACTTGACTTTCTTGGAATGCATGGAAGCATTAATTAGTAGTGGACAAACTGCCCTAATGCATGGAGAGTGTAATAAATATATAACAAAGAAATATAAAAGAACATTTGTTTCAAATTTGATGGAACATATTTACAAAATGTAGTTATCTAACGACGACGAATAGTAGATATTAATATTCTTTTTAATGTTTATATCTTTTTAATCAGGAATGATCTAAGTTTTTATACTGTATCATTCTGAAAGTTGTAACTTTTTTGTTTTAAATTAGTGAAAAAGTTAATTCTTATTAATCTTATGTTTATTTTTGTTATAAAATTAAAAATTGTTATTTGTATTAAAAAAACAGATGAAAGGTGAATGGTAAGTATAATATGGACACATGGTTTGAAATTATGAGTGAGCTTGTAGGACCAAATCCCGATCTTGAACCGATCCCGTACCCATGCCAATACGGTATATTTGTATTTGGGACGGTAGACGGTTATTCACTTTTACTAAATTTAGTATTTTGGAAAACCGGTATAGTATCATGTATGTTACCGAATGTCCTAATTAAGTACCGAATACCACAAGTTTCATTCATAAACCTTACATTGTGTATTATACATTGACATTTGTATTTATTATAAAGAACTTTTGACCTATATAGCTAATTAAAATTAAGTCTGACTCTAAAATATTTATTGTTGTAATGTTAGTGCAAATAAAAACGACATGATATATAAAAATTACATTAGGACTATTTTGTGTAAGGAACACATTAGAAATAAAAAATGGGTACAAGTCCATGCAAAATATTCTCATAATTATTTTTCTATCATATCATGTTTGTTAGAGCATGCACATATCACATTAATCTACAAACGTACTCATCCATCTATAACTATGGATGTAAATTATATTGATTGGATATAAAACTAAAAATATCTACACCAGTCAAACAAAAAGGTCAACGTGGTCCAAGTACCATATTTCTCGTATCATTCCTACATATTGTACCGGTCCATGCTCCCCTAGCCGGTCTGGTATTCGGTACTAACAAAAGGTTTCTTAAAAATACCGGTATTGACATTTACGGTCCGGTACCAAATAACACCCATATTTGAAATATTAAATGGAAGATTAAGAAATAGATATAATGCTAACGTGACATTAAATGATTAGAGATGAAAAAAGAATATAAGATGGTCTTATCGGACTTTGTAATCCTCGTAGGCTTGTACAATTATATACAATCACCATCAAAGGACATACCATCTAGCATTTCCATGTAACCAAAAAGTTTGCAGGTTACGATGCAGCAGATTGTTGGCTTCACTCTGAGAAGAATTATTTTGAAAGGACCATTTTTTTCTCCATCTTCATCCTTTGTAATAACCAAGTTTCAAAATTCTCATGGAACACAGTAGTATAGTGTTCATTAATTCACACATTAAATGATACATGCATGACGAATACAACTAAACAATAACATTATTTCCAATCCGATCAATAATTTTAGACATTCCTACATATATAGTGAATGTTAAATAATATGTTGACATCTTTTGTGGGGAAAAGTATGGGACCAATAATATGATTCATATAAGAATATGGGACCAATAATTTGATTCATATAAGAAGCAGTGGTACGCAAAAATGTCGGAATTTGAAATAATTATAACTTTAAAACTAGAAAAAAATTAAAAGATTATAATCACCAACAACTAGATGCGAAACAAAAAATACAAAACAATTAGCCCATATTTAGAGCCAAATAATGTATTCGTTAGCCAAGCTGACTTGTCTAGAATTTTCTTTTTCAAATCCACTCGAAATCTAGAAAAATGAAACTATAACAATGCAATGTAAAATAATAAAATAGTATTTTTTTCATGGTTTAATGGACGAAAATATAGCACCATTTCAAAATCTCCAAAGCAGCCACATATAAGCGAGAATAGCAGTCTCGAAGAATTGTTTAACTCTACCAGTATCTTGTTATTGTGCTGCGACTATGTCGATTAAATCAATAAAACCCTACGATGATTTTAATCACCACCGATCAACGACAATTTTGATCACCGTTGATTAACGGTGAACCAATGATACAACATGACCATGATAAGAGAGAGTCGATAAATGGTGTTAGTTTGGATAAAACTTGTCTCTGCTTGATAATTAAACAACCGTATATAATAAATTGGTATACGTATGTGGGCTGGACCAATACAAGTACATACAATAATAAACCCCAAGTAAACATACAATACATAAACATATATACACTAACGTCCCCCCGCAGTCGGAACGGCGTGAGTATCATGAACGTTCAGACTGGACTTGAAGTCGAGAAACAGAGCCGATGGCAAGCCTTTGGTGAAAATGTCGGCATACTGAGATGCCGAGGGTACATGAAGAATTTGAACACATCACAATGCCACTTGGTCACGAACAAAGTGGATATCTATCTCAATATGTTTGGTATGTTGATGTTAAAAGGGTTGGTAGACATGTAGATGGCACTAACATTGTCGCAATAAACCAGGATGGCAGACGCAGGAGGACGGTGTAGTTCACGTAAAAGATTACATAGCCAACACGTCTCAGCAACGACATTAGCCACTGCACGATATTCGGCTTCGACACTGGATCTGGATATCGTGGCTTGGCGTTTGGAGGACCAAGATAAGAGATTATTCCCGAGAAAAACACAGTAACCGGAAGTGGAGCGTCTGGTATATTAGGACACTCGGCCCATTCAACCTCAGAGTAGGCGTTGAGGACATGAGACGTATCTGAGAAGAGTTATAACCCATGAAAAAGCGTACATTACCACATTTTTTAGGGATGGCAGCATCAATGTTGTCTAGGAGATCATACATGGTTTTGATACGGGTGCAATATTTAGTGACTGTAGAGTCGCTGATCACGATATTGCGAAGTTCATTGTCCAATTGAATCGCCTTTGCGTCTTTGTTGTCATGGAAAAGGCATTCCAAACCGACCCAAACATCACGAGCCATTGCATTTTTGTTGATAATCATTTGCACCAGAGATTGAGACATAATGCCATATAACCACATCTTTAGCAACGGGTTAATACGGTTCCACTCGGGTTCCTCAGCCGGAGGTCTAACCGTGGGTTCAACAAGATGATCGAAGACACTAAAACCAATACAGTGGGTTTCAAATAATTCGCTCCAAGAGCCATGGTTCAATTTTTCAAGATCCTGAAGAAGTGGGATATATGCACGGATATTGGTAATACCGTAGGGTTTTTCTGATTTCTTGTCATTAGCCATCGAAAAACAAAAAAAATAGTTCACGCATGTGGCAAAAAAACGAGTAAACAGAAGAGCAGCATAAACCGAAACTAAGCAGAAGTGAGCTAGAAGACAGATAATAGTTGGATAATTAGAGTAGCAATAGAGAGGTATCATTAAGGAGAGAGACCGGAGAATCAGAGTAGCGAGGGAGAGAAGCCGACGACTGGTGGTAAGAGAATGTAGATCAACAAAAAACGGTGAGAAGGAGATCAGAAGTGTAAAATTAGGATCTCTGATACCATGTTAGTTTGGATAAAACTTGTCGCTCCTCATTCATTAAACAACCGTATATAAGACATTGGTATAAGTATGTGGGTTGGACCAATACAAATACATAAAATAATAAAGCCCAAGTAAACATACAATACATAAACATATATATGCTAACAAATGGGTGGGAATGGCGATTTCAGAATACAAAGAAAAGTAATGTGGAGAAGACTCATGAGGAAGAATAGGCCAACCGACAATCGAAACTAGTGAACCCTAACTTTGCTGATGAATTGGTGATCACTGTCTAGATGACAAACTTTCCCCAAGTCTGCACACAAGACCTGTAGAATCTGTGTTCGATATAAATTGGTGGTCAATGTATACTTTGCAAGAAAACTACCAAAAGTGGGTAGACGGTTTTCTTTAATAGATTCTCGTGAGTGGATGATCAATGTAATGTTATACATAAATTGTGTGATAAATGAGTAGGAAATTATCGTCTTTTTGCGTCTATAGCTCACTTTTAGTGGAAGGTATACAATGAGAGCAAGCCCCAATGCCCCATGCAATAAACAATAACAATGAAACATAAGTGAACAAAAATGCAAAAACAGGTATGTAGGTAGGTCGAAAGCATTTGTTAAGGTTCTAAAAGAAAATCACAAAGGAACTAGTGAAAATGGAAGCCCATGTGCATTGAGATCGATTTCTATTGAGTCTAGGGACCTATTAACTATCCCTCACTCAAGTTGTGAGGTATTTGGTAATGTAAGGGACGTACATGCTATTGATAAGTTGTATACAATTGGTCAAAATGAATGGTATTAGTATCTTAAGATTAATTAAATCAGTGGAACTAGGATTTGGATGAAATTAAGGCCTTAACGACTACCTTTGTAACATAATAATGTATGATTTGGATGGAAATAAAATCTCTTCCCTTCCGTGTATAGACAAAACATGCATTTCAGATGGTAGTAAGTATGCAGGGAACATTGATGTTTAATGATCAAGATCAACATGAAAACATATATTGTGTCAGTGTTTGTGTCAAAACCAAAGTGAAGAAAATTATTTCAGGAAATGTTAGTCTTCCATTAATGGAAGCGTGTAGTAGTTTAGAGTGAATGAGTTCTCTTTGTGGGTTCCAACAATCATTAAAGATGAAGAAGAAGATAAACAATAGGTGAAGGGAAAAAAAATGGGAGATTACCTTAATTATAAAGAGGATAGTGAAAATGGTAGTGAATAAGGGAAATAGGGGTTGAATTTGTTAAGGATGAAGTCAAGAGAGGGGAGAGGATTGATGGGAGGTTTAGTTAGAATAGAAATGAGTGTGGGTTGATGAAAAAAAAAATGCTTGGTCCAGAAGTAAAAGGAGGGGTATTTGTCAATGAATTGGAAGGTTGGGTAGTAGAAGATATTTTAGATGTGGAAGAGATGAATACAAATAGAACATGGTTCCAGATAAGGGATTGACCTTGACAACTTTGTCTTGTAACAAGTAAAGTCTTATAAATAGTTTGAAAGGGATGAATTAAAGTTGAGAATATCACAATCGTTCATAAATCCCCCAAGGTTTGATGGGATTTGTTTTCTAGAATTGGTGGAATATGGCAAAAGGGTCATGGCGGTCTTTCCTATTATGCAAATTGTGTTAGAAAGTTATGTTAAGATTGCTCATTGTTGGCAGCTAGTCTTGTCCAAATAACTATGAATATTACACTTAGACATGCTTAGTTATCATGCAGCCACTTATTTTATACTATAATTATTGGAGCTGCTAAAGTTTGAAGTTGATCAGATGCTCATTTTGAGCTGTCTGTTAGAGTTGTTTTTTAGTTGCTAAAAATAGACTTGATCAGGTTGGAGCTATCCGAAGTATAATCTAATCATCTATGAGTTAATGCCAATAAAGTTGAATCCTATGCAACTGAAGTTAAAGTTAACACAAAAATTGTTGAAGTTGAAGCTGACATTGCTGAAGCTAAAGCTAGTTATATTTTGAGCTGTCGAAAGACGAGTCGAAGATGAGTAGATCTCAATTGCTGTCCATTGAAGCTTTTTTTATCAGAGCTTATTAGATTACTTATCCAAATATGATATTATTCTGTGGGGATATATTTGGAAGATTAGATATGTGTTTGTCTCTAAAGTTATCAGTTCCTATAATTTAGGGATTTGAATACATTTAAAGATTTGAAGATAACTATAGAAGATTCCCATGATATTTACAATTTTCTTGAGATATGTATTGACTATATTAATAAGCTAACTTCATATGTTGATGGTTGGTGATTGATATTTTTATAGAGAAATTATTCTGAGAGTTTTATATGAGTTTTCAGAGAGATTCAGAGAGTATGTACTCGTAACTAAGTTTGTTTCAGTTATTCATTCTGTAATTATTTGTGCTTAAAAAGTTGACAAATACAACAATTTATTTGTTGAATACTTTGTTTTCTTATTATTTCGTGTTTTTACTGATCCATACATAAGAATTCGTATTTGAAGACCAACAATTTTTGTTTTTAAAGTTAGCATATGATCGAGGTTGTTGACGAGGTAAAAAATAACGTTAATACCCGTAATAGTTAGGGAAGTATGAGTAGAATCCACAGGGAGTTCATGGTCAAATTCTTGTGTTAGAGTATTCAAATAAGAATAAATGAATGGACTGCAATCGCAAGAAAAGATATATATATATAGACTGACTTATCAATAAAGCAAACAGGGTGCTTCCGATTCAGTATCAGGTAATTGAGACTCATGTGTTTATCTTCCCTTAAGTCCCAATTTAATTATGAAAACATAACTACGGTTGATTATTTTGGCAATTAATAACTTTCAACACATAATATGTCACTCCAATAACCGTCTTACTCCGTACTTTTACTTGGAGTCGGTACAATTAGTGATTTACTGATACCATGTCTTACGCTTATCCGTTACAACTTCTATACTTAAAATCATAAGTTTAGCATAGCATATGTCGATTCAACCAATAGTCTTAATTCCTAAACCTAATGAACTAGAAACTATTAGTGAATGAAGAATACATTATATTAGTTGTAAAATTACACATTTTTGAAACTGAACTTTAACTATCATACTAAAAATCATGCTTGAAGCCAACTAACAATTAAAATTGATTGGAACAAAATTAATAATCAAAACACACTTATCATTTTACCCTCAACATTCATGGATGTAACCCCGAAGGGTTTAGCCTGCCACTGTTAACGAAAAACAAAAAACAGTCAAAGAACAAACATATTTCATAACTAAAACCGATAAGAAACTTGAATTCATAAACAATAAAGTTCAACAATTGTTCAAAACAAAAAATGATGTAACCTCAACGTGTCTTTGTCTAGATCTGAGAAATGTTCCCGATCCAGGAGCCGAGTGATTCCTCGTCAGATGTAACTTGAAGGATTGAGATGCTTAGAGTGATCCCCAGGCTTAGGAATCTTACAAAACACCGAAATGAGGCTCTAGATCCAACTAGGGTTGTATATGAGTGAATGAGAGTCGTGGAATCTCTCTGAAATACTGTTGTGATGTGTGTGAGGCTAGATTCTCCTTTTGAACCATTGGAATCGGCTATAGAGTTCTTATCCATGCTTCGGTCGCGTCGTGAACATGGTTTATAGTGCCGCTAAGGTAACTAATACCTCAATATTACGCAAATGTTATCTTGTCTTTGAGTCGTGATAGTAGCTCTTTAGCTACGTGACTACATGCTTTAGCGCGATTACTGTCCTTTGATTATGACTCTATCCTCAAAAATCCCGTATTTCTTTTACATGTTCCTATTCTGTTCCATCTTCTCTTCGTTTTGCTTGATAACCCACAAATTCTGCAAAGATACAACTTCCGAGTAAAGTGAGTATATTACGCTCAATTATATCAATTATTACTCAAGAGTACTTTGATATCACTCAAAATATTCACAACAATCATGCGATATCAGCATACTACATAAATAATAATAAACCACATTGATCATAAATGATTTTAAACAAACAAACCAAATATATACACTTATTAACCATATTGATTTCTAGATGATAATAAAACGCAGTGACGTTGGCGGTGGAGGTGTAGGTGGTGACTAAAATAGTGGCAATGGTAGTGATGGTGGCAGAGGTAGAGGCGGTGGTAGTGATAGCGGAGGTGGAGGAAGTGGTGAGGGTGGTAGCAGAGGTGGTTGTGACAGAGGTGGTGGTAGTGACGGTGGGGCGAGTGGAGGCTATATAGTGGTGGCATGAGTGGAGTTTGTGTTAGAGGTAGTGGTAATAGTAGTAGAGGTGGTAGTGGCAGTGTTGGCGGCAGTATTGGTGATTGAAGTGGTGGTGGTAACAGTGGGAGCGATGCTGATGGATGTGGAGGCCATGGAAGTGGTGTCAGAGGTAGAAGAGGTGTCAAGGTGGTTATCGTGGTGGTGGAGGTGGTGGTGACGAAGGTGGTGGCAGTCAAGGTGGTGGTGATGGTGACAGATGTGGAGGCGATGGTAGTGGTGTCAGAGGTGGAAGAGGTGTCAAGGTGGTTTTTGTGGTGGAAGAGGTGGTGGCGGTGAAGGTGGTGGTGATGGTGACAGATGTGGAGGCGATGGTAGTGGTGTAAATAGAGGTTGTGGATGAGGTGGTAGTACTTGTAGCGGAAGTGGTACTGGCGATGGTGGTAGCGGGCAAAGACACCCCTGGTGGTTGAATAACAAACATTAAATTGGAGTAAGAACTTCGAAAATGTCTTCCAAAACAGAAGCTATATATTATGTCTTCTGGAAAAGAGATCAAGTAAACCTTTTTATGTTTGCAGTCTTCTAAAATTCAAACAGGCTTTTGCTTTAATGTCTTCCTACCCACATACATAAGTGGCCACAACATAACTTATTTATAAAAAAACAACCACCACCTTAGATTCCCTATATCTATTCAAGAATCTAAAGTTGAATGATTCAAATCAATTGAATATTTTGAACTTTTTATCAGAACTAGAGGGTTGTAAACCGTTTAGAACTATGAATGTTAGATGAAGTTTGTGGAAAACAACAATGCATAGTTCTCTTTTACATCTCCTTTAGAAACAAGTGTGTTCTTGAAATTCAAGATTCCTTCAATATCTAGGTTTGATCACCAATTTTTTACCCAAGTATAGACTCTGAGGGAAATTTTACTCGTAGGTACAAGCAAACCAATGATTAAGACACTCATTATCATATATGGATAGAATATATGATATAGTTATGTATCGATTAACTCAAGGAAGTTTATGTTGGCAATTAGTGTTCAAAAGAGGATGTTCTTAGAACATAAAATCACAAGATTTTGCAATATAAGCTTACAACTTTTGAACAAAAACATAAACCACTTTATTCCCACAAGGATCTTAGATTACTAGAGATGGTGGTGGAGGAGGTGGTGGTGGTGGCGGCAGTAACGACACCCGTGGTGGTTGAATAACAAACATTAAATTGGAGTTACAACTTCGAAGATGTCTTCCAAAATCAGAAGCAATATATTATGTCTTTTAGAAAAAGGGATCAAGTAAACCTTTTTATGTTTGCTGTCTTCCAAAAATAAAGAAGTCTTTTGCTTTAATGTCTTCCTACCCACATACATAAGAGTCCATAACAGAACTTAAAAAAACAAATACCGCCTTAGATTCCCTATATCTATTCAAGGATCTAAAGTTGAATGATTCAAATCAGTTCAATATTTGGAAGTTTTTATCAGAACTAGAGGCTGGTAAACCGTTTAGAACTATGAATGTTAGATGAAGTAAGTGAGAAACAACCATGCATAGTTCACTTTTACATCTCCTTTAGAAACAAGTGTGTTCTTAAAATACAAGATTCCTTTAATACCTAGGTTCGATCATAGCAAATTTTTTTACCCAAATATAAACTCTGCAGGAAATTTTACTCTTAGATACAACCAAACCTGTGATTAAGATACTCATTATCTATGCAGTTATCGCGGTCATCAACCTAGTAGCGGTCACATAACGATATTTGATTTAGCGATTATCGCGGTGGTATAGCGGTTTTTTGTATTGCTACTTTTAGACTATTAGTACTACATAGAATTAATATCACAAAAGTTACATAAAATGTGACATAAAACATGGATAGTATTCTAATATGAAAAGTGTCAAAGTGTCAAACATGGATAGTTACATAAAAATGTCACATAAAACACTTCTCCTAACAATCTCGAATAATCTCGGACAATCTCGGCCTCCAATTTCGGACAATCTCGGTGCTATCTCACCAGCGAGATCACTAACCGAGATTTTCATTGCTATCTCAGCCTAACTCTGAGAACCGCTATCTCGGCGCTATACCAACGAGATAGCGTGAGATTGATTGCCCAACTCATTATCATATATGGATAGAATATATGATCTAGTTATGTATCAATTAACTCAAGGAAGTTTATGTTGGGAATTAGTGTTCAAAGAAGATGTTCTTAACACATAAAATATGTTTGGAATTTATGTTTGCAGTCTTCTAAAAATCAAACACGCTTTTGCTTTAATGTCTTCCTACCCACAAAGTGGCCACAACATAACTTATTTATAAAAAACCAAACACCACCTTAGATTCCCTATATCTATTCAAGAATCTAAAGTTGAATGATTCAAATCAATTGAATATTTTGAACCTTTTATCAGAACTAGAGGGTGGTAAACCGTTTAGAACTATGAATGTTAGATGAAGTCTATGGAAAACAACAATGCATAGTTCTCCTTTACATCTCCTTTAGAAACAAGTGTGTTCTTGAAATTCAAGATTCCTTCAATATCTAGGTTGATCACCAATTTTTTACCCAAGTATAGACTCTGAAGGAAATTTTACTCTTAGGTACAACCAAACCAATGATTAAGATACTCATTATCATATATGGATAGAATATATGATATATTTATGTATCAATTAACTCAAGGAAGTTTATGTTGGGAATTAGTGTTCAAAAGAAGATGTTCTTAGCACATAAAATCACAAGATTTTGCAATATAAGCTTACAACTTTCGAACAAAAACATAAACCACTTTATTCCCACAAGGATCTTAGATTACTGGAGATGGTGGTGGAGGAAGTGGTGGTGGTGGCGGCAGTAATGACACTTGTCGTGCTTGAATAACAAACATTAAATTGGAGTTACAACTTCGAAGATGTCTTCCAAAATCAGAAGCAATATATTATGTCTTTTAGAAAAAGGGATCAAGTAAACCTTTTTCTGTTTGCTGTCTTCCAAAAATAAAAAAGTCTTTTGCTTTAATTTCTTCCTACCCACATACATCTATTCAAGGATCTAAAGTTGAATGACTCAAATCAGTTCAATATTTGGAAGTTTTTATCAGAACTAGAGGCTGGTAAACCGTTTAGAACTATGAATGTTAGATGAAGTATGTGAGAAAAAACCATGCATAGTTCACTTTTACATCTCCTTTAGAAACAAGTGTGTTCTTAAAATACAAGATTCCTTTAATATCTAGGTTCGATCATAGCCAATTTTTTTACCCAAGTATAAACTCTGAGGGAAATTTTACTCTTAGATACAACCAAACCAATGATTAAGATACTCATTATCTAATGCAGTTATCGCGGTCATCAACCTAGTAGCGGTCACATAATGATATTTGATTTGGCGATTATTGCGATGGTATAGCGGTTTTTTGTATTGTTACTTTTAGACTATTAGTACTGCGTAGAATTAATATCACAAAAAGTTACATAAAAATGTGACATAAAACATGGATAGTATTCTAATATGAAAAGTGTCAAAGTGCCAAACATGGATAGTTACATAAAAATATCACATAAAACACTTCTCCTAACAATCTCGAATAATCTCGGACAATCTCGGCCTCCAATCTCGGCGTTAATCTCACCAGCGAGATCACTAACCGAGATTTCTATTGTTATCTCGACCTGACTCCAAGAACCGCTATCTCGGTGCTATACCAACGAGATAGCACGAGATTGACTGCCCAGCTCATTATCATATATGGATAGAATATATGATCTAGTTATGTATCAATTAACTCAAGGAATTTTATGTTGGGAATAAGTGTTCAAAAGAAGATGTTCTTAACATATAAAATAACAAGATTTTTCAATAGAAGCTTAAAACTTTTAAACAGAAACATAAAACAACTTTATTCCCACAAGGATCTTAGATTACATGCACGTTTACGATAAAGATAACAACATCAAAGAAAGATTAATTTACAACCTTTATAGTCTTTGAACCTAACTCAAGTTTTTGATGTTGTTGAAGTATTAACAAGATCAAAGGGATGATCTTCTCTAGTGGTATCCACCACAACTTGTTCAACACCTTGGAATGCTATTTCCTTGCTTTTGTTCTTACTATCTCTTAAGCTTAGAAACCAAAAAAAGTTATGATATCTAAGAGAGATAAGTGTAAGATCAAAATCTACACTTGACTGACAAAAAGAATGTAAAGAGAGTTAGAGAGACTTTCAGCCAAGAGGTGTGTGTGTGAGAAAGAATTACTAGCTTTTTCAATATCACATACACCACTTTAAAGACCAGGCATTCACATCCTTCGAAATCATCTTGGTCAAAAGAACTGCATGCAATAGACAATCGAGGAATTCAATACTCTTTTTGCCTTGTTTTGGCCGAGAATTGAGGGAGAAAGTGAGAGAGATTTTCTCCCATATTTTCTATTTTATAAATGTATGCTTTATAATTTATATAATGTAAAAACCATTTCCATTTAATTAGATAAGTTTTCCAATATATTTAAACATTTTAAAATATATTATTTGCACACACACACACACACATAGATATATATATATATATATATATATATATATATATATATATATATATATATATATATATATATATATATATATATATATATATATATATATATATATATATATATATATATGTTATTTATTTTAATTTTATATAAATAAATGTTTAAAATTTTATTTGAATCATTTAAATCTTTAAACAATATAAATAATCATATTAAATCTTTGTATCATTTAACAAACAAAATGATAAACAAGAGTATCATATCATTTTATCAAGAATCATTTTCATTTTGAGAAAATGATCATTAAGGTGTCTAACTTGTTATTGGTGTGGCCCTATAGGATCATATATTTCTAATACTATCATTCTATAATCATACTTGGGCATACAGATCCAACAATCTCCAACTTGCACAAATTTCCATCAAATATTGGTATAGATACTGATGAACATCTAACAACATTTCACTGCCCCTAATAACATGTAATGTGGTGCCATTCAACAACATCTAAATCTTGGGAGCTCGTAGCTATAATTGGTGCATAAGGGTACATATATTAATTATCTTTTTGTTACAGACTTCATGTAGATTATGAGACATGGATTATAATCATTCTCATTTGTGCTCAACTTTCATTCAGGCACTTTAGATGTCTAACTCTTAAAACATTAGAGGAACAAATTCCATCTTGACCATATAAGTCACTCATGTAGTTCACATTATACCTAATGATCGCTCTAATGGTTGTCTTTATTTCAAGGGCAACAATTGACCATATCAAAATTTATGCTTCCTATCATGATTCATATATGTGTGTCTCAGGTACAAGTATAAATGTATAGATCATATCCTATATATCTTATTCAATATGATGCTTTGTCACTTGTATTGTTCCAATATCCAAATGCTAAATTTAAATACAATCCCATTACTATAATAATGAAGCTCTATAGCTCAAGTGTGTCTCTTCAGGCTTATCTTCTAAAGGGAGCCTTGTGAATGTGTTTGCCAAAATTTCATTTGTGAACTTCTGCAAATATGGATATTTCCTTTCTTTAACTCTATCACGAGTGAAAACTCTGACTTAGGATAATCAACTTGTATGAATGTCCGTATTGTCATAAAAGACTTTTAGGAAATCTTGAATGTGAGGAATAAACCTAGCTTTTGAATGAACTTCTTTATCCAAACATCTTCATTTTGCAGCTTTAAAGAAACAACTGTATTCTTATTTTTTTAAAACATTATGCAATCTTGTTTCTCTTGGAACTCTTTCCAATGAAATACACCTTCATTCATAAATAAAGACGGACTCGATGGTGATCAAGGATCTTCTCGATCTTATATAGAAGCTATCATCGGTGTAACACCTTATATTATGATCTTCTTTTAATAATTGTAACTAAACCAACACTTCTTTGGTTCTTCATAGTACCTTAGAATGCTCTTCATACACTCATCCAATGACTTCCCTTTTTTATTAGTATCCTCTCATCATACTTATTATGACATATTTGTCTAGTACATCTAATGTATCCTATACATAAATGTAATTCAATTAACTCCTTTTAGCTCAACTTTTGTGTTAGGAGGTTAATATATTCTTAATATGATGCCATATCATATCGGCAAAAATCTACTCTTAGAGTTTTGTATCTTGAACCTTTTTAAGATCTTCTTAATACATGCACATTGACTTAAACTTATAAGTCAAATTGATCTATCTCCATAAATCTTTATTCTAGATCTTTCTATAAGTAAAGTTCCCTTAGCCTTACTATAATTCATTCTAAAGATAAGTATGTCACCCACATAGGAGATTAGAAATGATATTGTGCTCCCACCAGCTTTCATGTAAATACAAGTCATCTTCACTTTTGATGAAACAATAAACTTCAAGATGCTTGCTTTAATCCCTGAGCGGATTGCATCTCAGTGTTCATAACTCTTAAGCTGCTTTTTCGGATTCGGAAACTGACATAGCATTATGGTAGTTTGACGGATTCATCAAAATTTATCAAATAACATTCCTTATTAGTCGTGAGAAGACCAGTCTTATCTGAATTTACCATATTTTTTGACTACTTTGTGCTTTACTAAATTTACCTGATCAACCAGCTTGTTTCGGTTCAACAATTTTGCTGAGTACTAGTTTCAACCAATGGTATTGGATTGTGATCCTTGATCTCCTTCAAAATCAACAAACCTCCCACTTGTCTTGCCCATTAGAAACTTTCTTTCTAAGAACATAGCCTTTCCAATGTATTGTTAGTAGGATTATAGAATCGGTATCCTAGATGGTTTTTAGGATATCCTACAAATATGTAATTAGTAGGACTTTGATTTGAGTTTATTTGAAGGTTGTTTTCTTATATAAGCTTTATAACTGAATACCTTGAAATAAGATAAGTATGAAACTCCTTTCATATGAAGTCTTATAAAGAGTCTGATCTATCTTCTTGGTTGATTAAATTTATAAAACATGTACATGGACACTAAAATAAGAAGGAAGTATGATGGCAAAAGATATATTATTAACCATCATATCCACTATGGCTCATTTTCTTTTACTAGACATAACACTATTTCTTGGTGTCCGATGTTAAGTAAGTTGTGAGATAATCCCACAACTACTAAGATAATCCAAGAACTCTTTATTAGATCTTATCCTCCTTCGATGCCATGAAAACATTGATTTGCACTTTTGAGTTGTTTTCATCAACTTCATTCTAAAAACAACCATGAACATTTATGTTGTCCTTCTTTGAAAAACATATGGAGTTTCCAATAACTAATAGCGAGGTAACCCTTACTTCTTAGTAATTGCAAAATAATCCTTGTCAATACAAGATGACCCAAGTTGTTAAATGATCTTTACAAGGAACAAATAGGTAACGATCAAGTGCTTTTCAAAAGGATTATGTTACATGAACATAAGCATATTGATGTGAATTGTACGTGAAGACAATGTACTATCTATCACCATGTTATTTGAGAAGATTGCATACATCAATATGTATCATTCTTACCAAAGCTTTTGATATTTCTCTACAACTAGAAATATTTCAACTATTCATATAAACAAGATTCATATATATATATATATATATATATATATATATATATATATATATATATATATATATATATATATATATATATATATATAATGAAACATTATCATTTGCCCATAAATACCACACTTTTAAGGTTGCGATATGTGTTTAAAGTTTATGTGATCAAGTTGAATACATAATAATTGAATCTCTATGTTGTTTACAACATATATAGATTTATTTCTTAGAATATGATATGAGATTCACTTTATAGTTCCACTAAGAGGTCTCTTCCTCCAAATGAAATTAGTTAATTCTGAATATGAATGTAATCATTTCAAATCACGATTAAGTAAATACTCATATATTCAAAACATGCATATTTAGTCAAACTAAAATAGAAACTTTCATTGCTTAAAAACAATTAATATCTTACAATATAACTCATTGTATTTAAAACATAAATAGTAATCTCCATAATCATCGAACTACAACCATTGCTTCTTGCTTTTGTGGAGACCTTTATTGTTTGTGGCCAAGTCATTCCTCTTTATTAACACCTGTAAAATATTTAGACATGTTAATCTCACACTTAGTAGAAAATAAAAAAGTGTTAGATTTTGAAAGATGAAAGTTTTATCATATAGATACCTAAAGTGTCCTTTTGAAGGTTGTTTCTTTGTTGAAAACCAATCACGGGTCCTAGTTCAATGCCCCTTCCAATAACCAATCACTCTATCTCAATGTAGGTAACTGATGTTGTTGGAATGTCCTTCTTAGCTTCAAGGAGCATTATATGTAACTCTAAGATAGTGATTTCTTGACAGAAAATTTATAAACCCTTGACATATGCATCATATGCATTATTCAATGAGTTTAGGACTAGATTTATTTCCACATCAGTTGTAATGGGATAGAGAACCCTTTCTAGGGTTTTTTAAAATGTTCTTTCATGGTAAGAAGATAGGATCCAATATCTTTTCCGTCTTCCATTTTGCATTTGCATAGGGCTTGAAGGGTTTCATGGCACATGATCTTCTCATGCCATTGGTATGATTCTTTTAACCATTTGATCATATCAATTACCAAAAGATTTTCTAGTCCGTTCTGGAGAAAAGGGGCCACACTTTCAAGTATCAATTGGGATACATCAAGTGAATTTTCATGGTGTTTCCACCAACTTGTAAAAGCTTCCAAGGAGGTGGTAGGTGGTTTGGCCAAGATGGGTTTGGATAACACATATAGTTTCTTCTCATGTAATAGAACATAACTCAAATTTTGATGCCATTAGGGAAATTTATGCATATTTAATCTATCTTCTAATAGAATAGACCACAAGGACAAGTTAATAGATTTTGATGCTTTTCGAGCCATCTACACCACTTTAAAGACCACTTTAAAGACCAGGCATTCACATCCTTCGAAATCATCTTGGTCAAAAGAACTGCATGCAATAGACAATCGAGGAATTCAATACTCTTTTTGCCTTGTTTTGGCCGAGAATTGAGGGAGAAAGTGAGAGAGATTTTCTCCCATATTTTCTATTTTATAAATGTATGCTTTATAATTTATATAATGTAAAAACCATTTCCATTTAATTAGATAAGTTTTCCAATATATTTAAACATTTTAAAATATATTATTTGCACACACACACACACACATAGATATATATATATATATATATATATATATATATATATATATATATATATATATATATATATATATATATATATATATATATATATATATATATATATATATATATACACAGATATATATATATATATATATATATATATATATATATATATATATATATATATATATGTTATTTATTTTAATTTTATATAAATAAATGTTTAAAAATTTATTTGAATCATTTAAATCTTTAAACAATATAAATAATCATATTAAATCTTTGTATCATTTAACAAACAAAATGATAAACAAGAGTATCATATCATTTTATCAAGAATCATTTTTATTTTGAGAAAATGATCATTAAGGTGTCTAACTTGTTATTGGTGTGGCCCTATAGGATCATATATTTCTAATACTATCATTCTATAATCATACTTGGGCATACAGATCCAACAATCTCCAACTTGCACAAATTTCCATCAAATATTGGTATAGATACTGATGAACATCTAACAACATTTCACTGCCCCTAATAACATGTAATGTGGTGCCATTCAACAACATCTAAATCTTGGGAGCTCGTAGCTATAATTGGTGCATAAGGGTACATATATTAATTATCTTTTTGTTACAGACTTCATGTAGATTATGAGACATGGATTATAATCATTCTCATTTGTGCTCAACTTTCATTCAGGCACTTTAGATGTCTAACTCTTAAAACATTAGAGGAACAAATTCCATCTTGACCATATAAGTCACTCATGTAGTTCACATTATACCTAATGATCGCTCTAATGGTTGTCTTTATTTCAAGGGCAACAATTGACCATATCAAAATTTATGCTTCCTATCATGATTCATATATGTGTGTCTCAGGTACAAGTATAAATGTATAGATCATATCCTATATATCTTATTCAATATGATGCTTTGTCACTTGTATTGTTCCAATATCCAAATGCTAAATTTAAATACAATCCCATTACTATAATAATGAAGCTCTATAGCTCAAGTGTGTCTCTTCAGGCTTATCTTCTAAAGGGAGCCTTGTGAATGTGTTTGCCAAAATTTCATTTGTGAACTTCTGCAAATATGGATATTTCCTTTCTTTAACTCTATCACGAGTGAAAACTCTGACTTAGGATAATCAACTTGTATGAATGTCCGTATTGTCATAAAAGACTTTTAGGAAATCTTGAATGTGAGGAATAAACCTAGCTTTTGAATGAACTTCTTTATCCAAACATCTTCATTTTGCAGCTTTAAAGAAACAACTGTATTCTTATTTTTTTAAAACATTATGCAATCTTGTTTCTCTTGGAACTCTTTCCAATGAAATACACCTTCATTCATAAATAAAGACGGACTCGATGGTGATCAAGGATCTTCTCGATCTTATATAGAAGCTATCATCGGTGTAACACCTTATATTATGATCTTCTTTTAATAATTGTAACTAAACCAACACTTCTTTGGTTCTTCATAGTACCTTAGAATGCTCTTCATACACTCATCCAATGACTTCCCTTTTTTATTAGTATCCTCTCATCATACTTATTATGACATATTTGTCTAGTACATCTAATGTATCCTATACATAAATGTAATTCAATTAACTCCTTTTAGCTCAACTTTTGTGTTAGGAGGTTAATATATTCTTAATATGATGCCATATCATATCGGCAAAAATCTACTCTTAGAGTTTTGTATCTTGAACCTTTTTAAGATCTTCTTAATACATGCACATTGACTTAAACTTATAAGTCAAATTGATCTATCTCCATAAATCTTTATTCTAGATCTTTCTATAAGTAAAGTTCCCTTAGCCTTACTATAATTCATTCTAAAGATAAGTATGTCACCCACATAGGAGATTAGAAATGATATTGTGCTCCCACCAGCTTTCATGTAAATACAAGTCATCTTCACTTTTGATGAAACAATAAACTTCAAGATGCTTGCTTTAATCCCTGAGCGGATTGCATCTCAGTGTTCATAACTCTTAAGCTGCTTTTTCGGATTCGGAAACTGACATAGCATTATGGTAGTTTGACGGATTCATCAAAATTTATCAAATAACATTCCTTATTAGTCGTGAGAAGACCAGTCTTATCTGAATTTACCATATTTTTTGACTACTTTGTGCTTTACTAAATTTACCTGATCAACCAGCTTGTTTCGGTTCAACAATTTTGCTGAGTACTAGTTTCAACCAATGGTATTGGATTGTGATCCTTGATCTCCTTCAAAATCAACAAACCTCCCACTTGTCTTGCCCATTAGAAACTTTCTTTCTAAGAACATAGCCTTTCCAATGTATTGTTAGTAGGATTATAGAATCGGTATCCTAGATGGTTTTTAGGATATCCTACAAATATGTAATTAGTAGGACTTTGATTTGAGTTTATTTGAAGGTTGTTTTCTTATATAAGCTTTATAACTGAATACCTTGAAATAAGATAAGTATGAAACTCCTTTCATATGAAGTCTTATAAAGAGTCTGATCTATCTTCTTGGTTGATTAAATTTATAAAACATGTACATGGACACTAAAATAAGAAGGAAGTATGATGGCAAAAGATATATTATTAACCATCATATCCACTATGGCTCATTTTCTTTTACTAGACATAACACTATTTCTTGGTGTCCCATGTTAAGTAAGTTGTGAGATAATCCCACAACTACTAAGATAATCCAAGAACTCTTTATTAGATCTTATCCTCCTTCGATGCCATGAAAACATTGATTTGCACTTTTGAGTTGTTTTCATCAACTTCATTCTAAAAACAACCATGAACATTTATGTTGTCCTTCTTTGAAAAACATATGGAGTTTCCAATAACTAATAGCGAGGTAACCCTTACTTCTTAGTAATTGCAAAATAATCCTTGTCAATACAAGATGACCCAAGTTGTTAAATGATCTTTACAAGGAACAAATAGGTAACGATCAAGTGCTTTTCAAAAGGATTATGTTACATGAACATAAGCATATTGATGTGAATTGTACGTGAAGACAATGTACTATCTATCACCATGTTATTTGAGAAGATTGCATACATCAATATGTATCATTCTTACCAAAGCTTTTGATATTTCTCTACAACTAGAAATATTTCAACTATTCATATAAACAAGATTCATATATATATATATATATATATATATATATATATATATATATATATATATATATATATATATATATATATATATATATATATATATATATAATGAAACATTATCATTTGCCCATAAATACCACACTTTTAAGGTTGCGATATGTGTTTAAAGTTTATGTGATCAAGTTGAATACATAATAATTGAATCTCTATGTTGTTTACAACATATATAGATTTATTTCTTAGAATATGATATGAGATTCACTTTATAGTTCCACTAAGAGGTCTCTTCCTCCAAATGAAATTAGTTAATTCTGAATATGAATGTAATCATTTCAAATCACGATTAAGTAAATACTCATATATTCAAAACATGCATATTTAGTCAAACTAAAATAGAAACTTTCATTGCTTAAAAACAATTAATATCTTACAATATAACTCATTGTATTTAAAACATAAATAGTAATCTCCATAATCATCGAACTACAACCATTGCTTCTTGCTTTTGTGGAGACCTTTATTGTTTGTGGCCAAGTCATTCCTCTTTATTAACACCTGTAAAATATTTAGACATGTTAATCTCACACTTAGTAGAAAATAAAAAAGTGTTAGATTTTGAAAGATGAAAGTTTTATCATATAGATACCTAAAGTGTCCTTTTGAAGGTTGTTTCTTTGTTGAAAACCAATCACGGGTCCTAGTTCAATGCCCCTTCCAATAACCAATCACTCTATCTCAATGTAGGTAACTGATGTTGTTGGAATGTCCTTCTTAGCTTCAAGGAGCATTATATGTAACTCTAAGATAGTGATTTCTTGACAGAAAATTTATAAACCCTTGACATATGCATCATATGCATTATTCAATGAGTTTAGGACTAGATTTATTTCCACATCAGTTGTAATGGGATAGAGAACCCTTTCTAGGGTTTTTTAAAATGTTCTTTCATGGTAAGAAGATAGGATCCAATATCTTTTCCGTCTTCCATTTTGCATTTGCATAGGGCTTGAAGGGTTTCATGGCACATGATCTTCTCATGCCATTGGTATGATTCTTTTAACCATTTGATCATATCAATTACCAAAAGATTTTCTAGTCCGTTCTGGAGAAAAGGGGCCACACTTTCAAGTATCAATTGGGATACATCAAGTGAATTTTCATGGTGTTTCCACCAACTTGTAAAAGCTTCCAAGGAGGTGGTAGGTGGTTTGGCCAAGATGGGTTTGGATAACACATATAGTTTCTTCTCATGTAATAGAACATAACTCAAATTTTGATGCCATTAGGGAAATTTATGCATATTTAATCTATCTTCTAATAGAATAGACCACAAGGACAAGTTAATAGATTTTGATGCTTTTCGAGCCATCTACAAATTTTAACAAAACTCATTTAGTATTTTCGATATTCAAGTCTTTAATAATTAATACCATTTATGTTTCTAAAAAAATTAATCATTAAAGTTTAGAATCCAAGTTGTGACAAATAAATGGTTAGGTAACCTTTTTCCCATTTACTTAATACAACATGGTAGATAATGTTTACCAATTACATCTAATGTAACATCTAAGTTTAATGGATCCTTTAAACAACGTTTGTTTATTTGGCATGTTTGATCCCATCTATACCTCGAGTCTCTCTTGCTTAGGTAACCTTTTTCATAAGATATTCTAGATCAAATCATCCTTAATGAGAGACACGTGGAATTGATAACTAGCGGTTAGGTAACCTTTTTCCCACTAGAGGCAAAACCACCTTGCTCATGACAAAAGGTATTCCAAACGGTTATGTAACATTTTTCCCGAAAGGTTGTACGAATGATGTACAAGTGTTTTTCAAAAGGGGCGGCATAGATTTGCAGTTTTTTAAAGGGGATTTGTATGTTTTACAATTCTAGCTTTTGTAAACATTAAGGTATCATGTAGATTGCATGGATCCAATGAACATGGTACCTTTTGTCTTATTTGAAAGAATACAATTTCTTGACATATGGTTCTTCTTTTAGTTTCATAAATCTCCATTTTACAAACTAATGGTATGCGGTGGATTTTCAACTAATATACCATACTAAGGTTTGAGTTTGAACACATTAAGAACCATTTTTTTCTCTTAATAAACTTCCTTTATTATTTAGACTAGGAGTCTGTATGGGTTTTAAAATCTCATTTTTACTCATTTTTACTAATTTCAAAACTTAACATTTGGAATAAAGCCGTTTTACTACAAACCCGTTTTGCCATCTTATGTCGAAATTGTCATATTATGAAAACAAGCTCCATGATGATTTATGTTTTGTTAATTACAAGCATAAACCGATCCATAACTAGTTGTTATTTCATGTGAGCCAAACATAAATTAAGAAGTCAATTCCTAGGGGACATAAAGGACCATAAACTTTAATCTTGATGTTGTCTCCCACTTGCTAAAATATCATATGCATGCAAAAGGATGATGATTCCATGAAGTGTTAGTCCAAAAAATCAAAAACCAAATTTTTGGTTTTGTCCCCTCAAAGTCGAGAACTGCTAGCACCAAGACAAAAAACTCGGTTCAAGTCCATGCTCTTCAAAATGGTCTCCATC
>CM042017.1:30256649-30406649 GCA_023525715.1 Cichorium intybus | reverse complement strand
TGCTAATATGTATACTGAGAAATTACGGCTGATTGTGTTGTAAGGTTTTCGTTGTTGTTGTACGTTTATAAACTCTGACACATCTTGTGTTGATGTCGAGTAGGGAGATTATTCACTAAGCTTTTATAAGCTTATCCGTTAGTTGTGTGTTGTTTTGCAGGTATCTGTAGCAGTGATAGCGAAAGGCATGTGATTGAAAGATGGACGACTTAAAGCCTATCCTTTAATAGCATGCTTGGAGTTTTTAATGATTTTTAATTCCTGGCTTGGTCCATGAGAACTTTTGTATGTATTTTTATTTGATAACATCTTGTTTTATGTGGTTTAAGTACTAGTATATCCATCGGTGCTGTATTATATGCTTAAATTTTTTGGTATACTTTGTATGGAAAAGCGGGTGTCACAGTTTTTTTCTGGGAGACAAAGTTAAACATATGCTAAGGGGCAGTGCATCTTGCTAAATGTTTACCATTGGCTGCAATTGAATTCTATTGTCATTTGCACAAGTGAGAGTCTAATTGAATAAATGTATAAGAAACAAAGAAAAATTGTGTTTCTTTTCCTATGTGAATTCATATGTTCCCAAACTTAAGATCATATAAGGAACTAATAAATAAATAATTATTATGTATAAATTATCTTAATTACAACTTTCGATAACTGAAAATAGTTATATGTTATTTATTTTTCAAATACTTAAAATAAATAAATTATACAATACATGATTATATAAATATTTATTAATAAGTTAAAGGATTTCTTAGTTAGGAGTTCATAATTTTGTCTTTTTGAAAATTTATTTGGTTAACAAGGAAGCTATTTAATAAAGACAAAATTGTCATAAAATGAAAGGGGCTTTGTGGTCATTCTGCATATTAGAGGTTAGACTATTTAAACTCTAATAGCTCCCCTAGAACCCCCAGCTGCTACAAACAATATATCTCACTTTCCTCTTTCTCAATCTTAATGACAAGTAGAAGAATATTTGTGTTGATCAGTTGGATGTGTAGCACCTCTTGCTTTTGCTTTGCGTAAGTCAACCTTAGAGATTGTCCATCCTTTGCAGTTGCAACACCCCGTTAACATTTAAACAATTATTTATTATTAAAAATAAAAAGATGTTCAATAAAAAATCATCATAGATGATAATACATATGTGGAAACAGTTTAGGGCTAAGGTTGATATTCGGATGGGCTTGGACGTTGGAAAAAAGTGGTATAACGTGAAGTATATCACTATGGCACGCTTTAGGGGCTAAATTGCAAGAAATTAGTGTTTTGGACATGGTTAAGCTTAAGCCTAGGGCAAAAAATGGGATTTCTCCATTTCCCCTTGTGGCCATGACTTATGAAGGCCTTAGTGCCTAAGGGAACTCGTTCCCTTACTACTTAACCCTAAAATACAAACTCTAGCCTTTATTTGTTCCTTGTAGTCGTCAAGCAAGAGAGAAAAGAGAGAAAGACGTAGAAGAGAAGAAGAGAGATGGGATTGAGGAGGCAACAATATAGTGAGCAGAAAGAGAAAGAGATGAAAGAATTGGTTGCAAGTAGAAAATGAAGGAGCAAGGTTAAGATGATTCCAAGAGGGTTTGAAATCCCGTTTTTCATAACCTCTCTATAATGTTCGGATGATCTACGTAGATTGAATCGTTAGGTCATCCTGATTTTTGGACTCAAGATTAGTAACATAAAATTGAAGGTTTTGACTGATGTGTTTTGCATTTGAAAGTCCAGAGCTCTATTTACAAGCCTCGAATTAGAACTGAACGTTTTGGAAGGTATTAACCCTAGTTTTGTATCTTTTGATCTATTTGGATCTTAATTTATTGAGGGGCTTTGTTATGAGTCTTAATAGCCTTAATATGAACTTAGTGTCACTAATGTTTGATGGTAAGAGGGTTGGTATTAAGGACTTAATCATTAAGTCAAGAATGAACTTAAAGCTTAATGCAATGTAAAATTCAGCAATCACTCCTGATGTTTGAAAAATCATAGAAAGTCGTAGAATTGTCCTTTTGACGTAAATTTAGGGTCATTATTTTCCAATTTGGTCTAGTTTCTTTCTCGTTTGAACCCCAATATCTAATTATCGTTGTAGTGTGGCCGAATTCTTGGATTTGTACATCTCTGTCCCATATGCGGAACAATCTGTTACCCTATATTGAAAAAATGATATCTCTTTATTGAAAAAACCATTTTTTCTTCAAACCAACCAAACTTCTTTGGTAATTGAGCCTACTATAACCCTAATAACTTTTATGGTGTAATTCATTGCACATCTTTAGTTGTGATTGTTTATTATCGGACCTACCCAGCAATAAGGTCAACAACATCAGTCAACTTTGTTAGTCTATAAGTAATTCTACGAAAGTCCAAATGACAAGGGGTTAGGGACTGTAGCCTAGTAATTTTGTCTAGTTGATGTCATATTTTTCCAAGACCTAACTTACATCCCTCATAGGGTGAGAGCTACCATCTTTACAACATGTTCCGGGAAACCGACAGTTTCAAATACTTAACTTGTAGAATTCATTAGAAATTCTAGAAAATTGCAATTGACATGAGGCCAGGTCCTGTAGTATTGTATTTGTTGAGCATGTGGAGTTTAATCTGAATCGATGAAGAAAATGTTACCGAAGGAGATCAGTGGTCCAGAGCAGCCAGTAAGCATGTTATTATTTTCGACCCTATCTTATACTAATTATATATGTTTATTGGAACAAATTTTTTAAGTTAATAAATTGGAGAGTATGCTAGAAAGGGACATGAAGGAATGCGAGGAGATGTAAGCACGTATTAAGAGGCATGAGAAAGAACGAGACGAGATGCAAACCTGTATTGAAAGAGAGGTGAAGGCACGTTAGGAGATGGTAATACGTCTTTATAGACAAATGCTTGAACTTCTGAAGCAATTAATCCAAAGCGGATTTATCGTGGAATATGTATTTGAAATTTATGGATTGATGTTTAATGTTTGTGGAATATGTGTTGGAACTTATTAGTTTTATGTTTATTGGTTTTAAGATATGAATTTGATGAATTTATTTTAGATTTTTCTGTTTTTAATATAGAAAAAATTCTCGATTTTATAAAATTTGAATTGTTTTCAAAATGCTACTTACTGACAGTTTAGCGACAAGAACAAATTGTTGTCATCCGTAATCCGTTGCAATATATTTCCATTGGTAATCCATTATAAATATATCGGTTGTTAATCCGTAACAAATATGTTTCGTTGGTATGCCATTACAAAAGTATACATCAGTAATCCTTTACAAATATGATCCGTTGGTAATCTATTACTAATGCATCCGACGCTAATCCGTTAGAAATATATCTGTCGTTAATCAGTTACTAATGTCACCACTGTTTTGGCCATGGCAACCTGGTACTAATATCATCCGTTAATAATTACCAACAGCAAAATTTGTCGGCAAATTTTTGACGTATCCGTTGGAAATCCCGTCGCTAAGACTTACTGACACGAATTTACGACAGAATTGGATCTGTCGGCAACGTCCTGTTACTACTTACTTAATACCGGGAGTCCCGAGGGACCAAACATTATAAAACAAAATGCCCGAGGCTTTTTGGTAAAAAAAATTGCCCAAATTCCTTCACTTAGCGTTATGTTTTTAGCATTTTCGGTTTTTTAAGAATATTTAGTTACACTCATTGGTGTGATCTAGATAATTCACGTGAATATAGGTGATATACGTCATGTTAACTGATATCTTGCGAACGACCGTCATAATTTAGAGTCTATTTTAACTATTGATGATTTCATTGCAGATGTTAACAATAGAACCGCTATTATAAGAGCTTTTCTTTTGGAAGTTTCATAATCATTAATAATACTACTAAAAACAATGCTAAAGATGAAAATTAAAATTAATGTCTTTGATATAAAGGCTCTTAATTCATAGACCAATTCAAAACATAATATTTTCTCTCGATAGTGAAATCTTAATACTACATTTAACGTAATGAAATCCAAATTCATGTACATAATCATGCAGTGCTCCAATTTATGATAAGATGCACATGCATGCATAATGACGGAGAGAAAGGACGGCCATGGGGGTAGTTCATGAAAGTAATGTGCGTGTCGGTGTCAATTCTGTGTTTTTACCAAGTCCAATAGTGTCGGCTGACGGGACCATGACACGTCATCATGTAGGGCCTAAAACCTAATCAACTCCTCCACACAAGGCTGGAAGCCTGGAAGGCATTCTCCCACTGCTGGTCTTTCCATCATTCATTCATATCTTAACCTTCTTTCCTTTTTCCCTCGTCCTATCATGTTACATCACCCATCATTCATCGTCACATGTACAATATATTTCTTCTACTGTAATATACACAAGTACAAAAGCATAATAAACAAAAATGTATAAAATGTAAAGAAGATAAGAAATAGTCGTTCAAATCAAATACATTTTTTTGAAGATGTGGGTATAATGGGTTAGAAGAGAACTCCGGAGGTAGGGGTCGTTCCTGAATATCCACGATAGGTTCACCTGTAGCAAATTCATAATATTTACAATTTATCAGTTATGAGTCGTTTGATACTTGTTCATTAAGTAAGAGCCGACTGAAAAGGCAAATCAAACGGCTCCTTAGTTTGTTTCAAATAATTGTTAATTAGGATGCAAATAAGCATCAGTTGAAATATACATTACGTTGTAAAATTAATCGTAAAATGAGATAAGTATCAGTTGAAATAGTTACGTGTACAGCTTGAGAAGAAAAGATCGGGTTTGGTTAAAAAACGAATCTTGGACATAGGATGACGTTGTCTAATAGAAGAACTATTCAAACTAATTGGGCTGAAGCTATTTATGCATATAATTATTCAGACATGTACATGGGCCGGATTTTAACCGATGGAGATTTTCGTAAATGTGATTTGGATTTACTTAGAAATGAGCAAACCCGTTTTCTAAAACACCCCGATGGGATTAACCCGGTTTTGGTCCAGAAAAGTTGGATCTGGTTATGATCGAATATAACCTAAACGTGCAATAATCAATTCATCCTAGAAAAGCATTCAAGAATATATTTATATGGTTTCATTTAACTCCTTTTAGTTACATATGAATATGATAGAAGTTTCAAGTTTAACATTCTAATGTTGCTATTTATATTTTGTTGGTTATTTTCGATAACCAAAAAAATATAAATGCGGAAGCTAAAACCTTAGATCTTGATCTCGAATCTAATTAAAAGAAATAGACAAACGAAGATTACATACCTGTTTCTATTAAGCTTTTCAGATCTGATGTGTAGGGTTAGTTTTCCAGTTGATCTCAAAAGCTCTCTCTAAACCCTCAGCAAATAATACCCACGAATTTATCTGTATATTTTTGTATATTTGATTTGCTACTCATCACGTGTTTATATAGATGGAGATATAACCGAATGTGAGAGATTGAAGGGATAGAGATGAGTTTGATTCAACCGGGAACTCAACCCACAGGATAAACACTAGATAATGTTTATCTACTATTCAAAATCAGTCCATCAATAATTTTAAATAGCATTATCTATTAATATCGCATTTATGATAACAATATATTATTTAGATATTAAGTGGTCCCATAATTATCCAACATATTTATACCCATAATAAATAATCATTAATTCAACTAAAAATGTAAATAAGTTTGAGCTATTTCTTTTGACATAATTACATTGATAAAAAAGATCTTTTAATTAATATGTTCAAAGTTATGCTAATATTAGATATGATTAGTTTTATAGATAAACCTAATATTTTAACATGTTCAACCAACCTGATATTTAGTTTTCCCAATTTAACCTATAAATTGATAACATTTTTTATTGCTAATTTTAGCATGTCAAAGGTTGGGAGTGGCTCACAGGTTGATTTTGTTTATTTGGAATTTCATTAGGCGCCATTTAACTAAATATAGCATGTGCAAATTAAGGAAACAAATTTAAAACTGACCAAATATTTGGTTTTTCTACAAACTAACCATATGCACATTGCCGGATCAAGGACAAACTCTAAGTGGAGTCCAGTTTAAACTTTGTTTAGAATCATATTATTTGTATCATGTTCGAAGTTACAAGTTGTTATGTAAATTTTGAAAAGTTCTTAGTCAAGTGGGGGTATATAGCCCCCATTTAAGGTAGTATGAATCCGAATGATCTTAAATACACAAAAACAACCATCTAAGTAGAAATGCAAGTAGGCAGGATCAGAAGTTTAGACTTAGGTCCTGTTTGGCAGGAGCTTAATTTTTAATATCTGAATGTTTAAGAGGTCTGGACTAAAATATATCAAAATGAAGATATCATGAATGAAGAAGAAGATAAATGTGTAACCATTAATCTATTTAAATAATAACAAAGATTAAAATTCTAGAAAACGTGTAAATCCATATATTTCAGTTAAATGGGTGTATATATATATATATATATATATATATATATATATATATATATATATATATATATATATATATATATATATATATATATATATATATATATATATATATATATATATAATCAGGATCAATTGAGGCCAAATAACAATCTAATATTTCAGATCTATGACTATTATTAAAGGGGTATTTTGTAATTCTAATTACATTTAATTTAATTTAAATTAAATTAAATATTGTATAAGGGTAGTAGAGTAATTAAACATTTTCCTAATTTTATCAACTCCAATAATATCTTATTCTCTTCCCTATTTCTCTCTCTCTCTCCTTTTCTCTAAATAGGGTTTACGTTCCCCTCTCATCAATCGAATTCTTCACCACTCATCGGAATCGGGAGAAAGCATCGTATACCATCGAGGTTCTTTGCCAGAGAAAATAACGAACTTGCCGGAATCGCAGGTCGCCGCAGGTCATCCTCCTCAATCGCGATGGCAGATCTTGGATTGAGGAACATAAAGATTGAAAAAGAATCGTGATGGCTTTGTTATCGGAGAAGGTGCACGCGTCCTGGTATAAATTTCCTCGCGTTTTTCATGCCTTATTTTAACCCTAATTTTAACAATATGAAATTCTAAGCCCAACTCCAAGATCAATCCAACCCAATTTGGGACATAATTTGACCTACATACAGTCGATTATTATCAACAAAATGATCGCCTTTCATATTCGTATTGTTCATTCGGTTCAAGAAAATAAAGTCTTTATTTATACATCGTCCCTTAGCTTCTCGATGTTATATGAATTATAATTTGAAATAAATTGGATTCTTAATAGATCATGGAAAGCTAGGAACATGCAACCAAAAGAGGAGCCAATATTATTGCTAAGTATTTGGGTGGGGCCATAACTTGTGACGCTCATCATATGACAGATCTAAGCAAAGATGGGCTTGGAATTTTGTCTTGCATTACCAAATGTTTAGAAGATGCTGGTGTTTCTCCTGAAGAGGTCAAACTTACACAATTTAATTTATTACCTATTATATAAAGCACAAAAAATATAAGTGTATAAGTACCCAAACATGATAATTTTAAAGGTGAATTATGTGAATTGTCATGCAACATCAACCTTAGCTGGCGATTTGGCTGAGGTTAATGCCATTAAAAAGATCTTCAAGTATATGTCTGAAAATGAAGATGAATGGTACAAAGGTAACTACCAAACATTTATATGCTTTTATTGCTCCTTGAATATGGCTACGTGTATATTCAACGATATAACTAATTAATGGAATGGTTATTGCAAATGAGTTAATCATGAATAAGCGTCTAAGTATTAATCATTGATGATGAGCAGTGTTAATCATTGATGATTAACATCGTGATTATATGGATAATTGTATGTTATTAGGCATATTCATTGATTATTAAATGTGTTAGAAACCTGCAAGTTTGGGGGGCTGAAAACCTTTGTTAAGTGTTAAGCTTGAATAAGTATTGCAGTGTTAATTATTAGTGATTAACATTGTAACTGTATGTATTTGTGTGTTAAAAGTATCTTTATATGTTAATCATATATGATTATAACTATAATCATTGATGATTATAACTAGTTTTATTGATGATTATAAATATAATTGCATAAATAATTAGAACATCGGTTATAATCATTTATGATTGTAACTATAGATAGGTTTAATATGCTCATTAATCATTTATGTTTAATATGGTTATAACCATTATCTGATATCACTGAATTTGGTTTTGCAGGTATGTATCCAAGAACAACAATGATCTTGGGTGTCTCACCTTTTTTCGTGTATGGTGCAACAAGAAAATTCGAAGCAAACACAACGATGTGTGAATTCATTTATTGATACGATTATATTTATTAATAAATATAACTTAAAGTGTAGGAATTCAGATGTAACTTTTATTTTTGTTAATGTTTATTAATTTATAATTAGAGGTGTAGTCATCTCTGATTATAATTAAAGGTGTTTTTATTCATTCCTGATTAAGAATATTTTCAAATTTTTATCTTTATATCGTGTTCTATTCATTTTATATTTTACAATTGTATCTATTTTTATTTTTTAGAGATTTAATCATTTATGATTAGAAGTACATTGTGTTTTATAATCATTCTTGAATGAAATCGCATAAATCAGATGATACAATGAAAAAAATATTTTGACGGAAAAAAATTGATAATTACTATTTATTAATAAAATAAAAAATTAAAAAATAAGTAAAAAAATTGACGATATATAATCTGAAATTATTACAAAATAAAAATTAGTTTATTTGTTTTTTTGGTAAATAACAATCAGAATCCTCGATTTTAGGAATCAGAATGCTAGATTTAGGAAACTATAATTTTGATATAATTAAATTTAAATACATAATTACTAATATGCCCTTATAATTTGATTGGTCCAGACTGGCCTCACGACCTCAACCTTTTCGTTGTCCTCAATGGCACCTAATTTGATATAATTTAATTAAAAATCATAATTTCCTAAAATTATGGGATTTGATTGGTAATTACCGAAAAAAAATGAATTAATTATGTATTTATTAAGGAATGATAAAAAAATTTATAAATTTTTTTTCAAAATTAAAAAAATCAACATTTTTTTTCTTATATCATTCGATTGCATTCATTAAAGAATACAAAAACCAACTATTAATCATCTAGGAATATATAACAACGACAAAATCAATAATTTACTATTTTTTATTATACCAACAACTCTTATATTCATAAATGAATATGTCAAGACTGAGTTCATATATGTATATATTTATATTTATAAATGAATATGACAAGACTAGTTTCATACATTTATACAATTATATTCATAAATGATAAAAAAGATCTAGTTTGATCTAATCAAATACATTCATAATCATAAATGAATAAAGTATAACTTGAATATAAAAAATCTAGTTCGATTCTAATTACAAATGAATAAAACGAACACAAAAATATTCAAATAAAGAAATCTAGTTCGATTCTAATCACAAATGAATGAAATAGACAAAACCAATTCAGTGTATTTTTCAGTCTTGATCGTTATTCTTACTGCCACCATCACACATAAAAACAAAGATGAGACACCTATGATCATTGTTGTTCTTGAATTCATACTTGCAAAATCAAATTCAATGATATCAAAAAATAAATATACCCGTAATAAACCTATCCAAAGTTATAATCAAAAATGATCATAACTTATATTCTAATTATTTACGCAATTATAACCATACATGATTATGATCATATTAAACATATCCAAAGTTATGATCAGAAATGATTATAACTGATGTTCTAATCATTTACACAATTATATTTATAATCATTAATGATTATAGTTATAATTATCAATTATTATAGTTGCAGTACATGGATGTCTGCCTAACCGTATTCAGAAATGAATAAAACTGTATTTAGTACACATATTGTATTGATAAAAAATACAATTTAACTTACTTAGACCCTAGAAAAATATAACGAAAATTTACAAACTTATGCAGCCATAGTTATAATCATTAATGATTCTTAGCGCAAACTTCATTTCGATGATAAAAGAGATGTAAACATCGAAATTTTATAAAATCACATTCTATTTGTAGCTTTTAGTAAATATTATAATACGAAAGATGCATGTATCGACCATAATCTTAGTAAGAAACTATATTAAAAAAAATTAAAGAAGCTGAATTTCATACATATCAATGACCATAAAACGAATAAGTCACTAATAATGTGATAGTATAATTAATATGGCTTAATCATAAATGAATAAGGTAAAAACAATTAAAACAACTTAAAAATTACTTATTCAATAAATGAATAAATCAAAAGTATAGTTAAAATTTACTTAATATTGGGGAAACCAGTTTCTCTTTCGTTCCTTGGTATACACCCCTCACTCAATTCAAAGCCTTCCTTTGTCTTTTTGTTCTCTTCGAACCGAGCTCCCTCCAACCTTTTTTCCTGCGTATGTACTCTTTATAAAGCTGTTAAGAGTATCTTTTGTATATTCAGATTTTTTGTGCTCAGATTTATACCTAATTTTAATGTTTACTTTTTATAATTCATATTGATTATGTATATGATCTTTGAACCTGGGAATCACAATATTAGAGAGAGTGGTGAGGATGCATTACCTGCCCTGTTGAGACGATAACGAGATCTTTCATTAACTCAAGCGAAATAGGGCAACAAAAATCATCTGGAATTATAAGGGCAGTTTTGGGTTTTGGTAACGAAGATCCTTGAATGGCGGCTGTGGGAAGGGTGAATGGGATGAGGGTGTACGGTGGTGTGTGTTACAGTCAAGATGAAGAAGATCGGGGTTGGGCTGTGCTGATGCGGGTCACGAGTCATGTGGAGGTTTGACTCATGACTTGTATGGTGTTGGGTTTATGGAGATCTGGTGATGCTGGAAAAAAGATGATGGCTCCTCTGGCGGTGGTTATGGTGTAGGTTAAGAATGGTTGATGTTCCTGGCACCCAAACTCCCCAGCCGGCTCCCCCATATCCATGCGTTTTCTCTCTTTTATCTAGCCAAATTCCCCATCGGATCCTTATTTTCTTAAAATTTAAAGAAATTTCAATCTTTATTATTAAATGAGAGACCGGATATTTAAGTAATAAATAAATGAGAGACCCGCTATGTAGGGAACACTTAGGCCATCGGGTGTATTCGCGCCATAGGATGCGCCAAAGGCCTATGGCGCCGTTAAAGCCGCGAAACACCACCCCCATTTGTGCGCCATCCGCCATCCGCCATCCTGCGCCATTCTCACCACGCCCGTTAACGATGATTTTTGCCCGTTGAAAATCGACCGTTGCCTCTCAACGGTCACACGACCGTTTGAAATAATAAAAAAAAATCTTTAAATCCTTTTTTATCTTCTATAAATACCAACCTATTTCAACTATTTTTTTACACAATCAATCAACTCAAATGGATCCAAACTCTTCCAATCCAAACTCTTCCAATCATCACCACAATTTACCATTTTTGGAATTATTTCAATTACCAACCAAAAACCAAGGTTTTTATTCCCCAACAATGCCTACAAACAATGCCTTCCAAAATAACCCATATCCTACCCAAAACCAATTCTCTCCACAAGCTCCTTTTGTTCCAACCCCACTCGTCAATTTGAATACTCAACAATTGCAAGAGTTATATATCAAATGCGCCAAAATTTGATCCAACTTCAAACGGCTCAAAATAATCTACAAAACAACCCTCACCCTTACCCTCACAACAACCCCAATCGACCCCCTCACCACAAGAACATCGTCTAGTAGACGAAGATGACGATGTTGTAGAAACGCAACCGGAGGTGTTGCGAAGAGACAAACGAAGGGGGAAGAAAAAAGCGACAAACGAACCTCTTCGAAGAGTGAAGTGGACGTCCAACGAGGAGGTCATGTTGGCGGAGAGTTACATTTCCATCTCTTGCGACTCAAGAGTTGGAAACGCCCAACCCAGCGACGCTTTTGGCGGAGAGTTTTAAAAATGTTTCACGACGGTATGGGTCGTGGAGATTATCGAACAATAGACGCCCTTAGTGGAAAGTGGACATCTCTTCTTCGGGAGTGCAACGCTTTCAACGGCATTTAAAACAACGGGAAAGACTTCGGCCACATCCAAGTGTGGAAGGTGTTGCACTTGAATAAAAAATGGGAGTGGCAACCGGATACATTATCGCAATCAAGTGGGTCGAAGAGGTCGGAACCCGAAGTCGCAAGCGTCAACCTCAACGACGAACCAATTGATGTCGACGAGCCACAACAAACCGGCCAAAAACGTCCCATTGGAAGAACGAAGGCAAAACGGATCGCGCGAGAATCACCTTCCTCATCGGCAGCCGACACAAATATGGCCATCCTCGTTGCCGAAAAATTAGGCGAGAAACTCGAAGAACATGTAGAGTTTCTTAAAGAGAAAGAAAAGGCTAAAGCCGAACGACATCGCGAAGCCCAAATGGAACGCGATGTACGAACATTGGCTATTGTTCCAAATCCAACGGTTTCGCGTAAACATCTAAAGTCAATTGACAAGTTGAAAGGCATGATCCTAAAACGTTAATATATCAACGACGATGACGAAGACGACGACCAAGCATAGATTTTACATTTTACGTATTGTTGTTTTTGAATTTTTTAATTATTGTTGTTTTTGAAGTTTATTTTAGTTTTTAATTATTGTTGGTTTTTGAAATTTTTAGGATTTTGTAATTTGTTTTTTATTAACTGAAATGGTAGTTTAATTGTTACAAAAATTCAATTATATATAAGTTTTTGGTATTTTCGGTTACAAAAAAAAAAGAAAAAAAAAAGAAAAAGGCTATAACACCACTTGCTATAACACCACCACACCCACACTTTTGGTGTTAAAGGTGGTAGTGACGTGATATCACTTTTTGGTGTTAACACCATTGGAATAACATGGGTACTCCCCATGGCCTTAGATTTGAAGTTCCCTTTATACCTTAACGTCTAATTTATAAGTTACATTTTAATAATATTAGTTTCTAAATTTAATAAAATGATACTTTGAATTTAGCAATGAATATTTAAAGGGTTTAGATTTGTTTTCATGTTCTCAACCTTTTTAGTCTTCTCATTTTATTCTACCTCATATATATATATATATATATATATATATATATATATATATATATATATATATATATAACTATTACTATATTGATAAATTTAACAATTTGAAAACTTTATATATATTGGTGATCTGTAGAGACAAAAAGTTAGTCAGATTTTTATAAAAGAAAAGAAAAACAATGTAAAATGAAAAGCAGGGTGGTGATTGTCATGAGGAATACAACATATTAGATGCTAATACCAAAGTACAATATTGTAATTGGGTAGATTTTCACGTTACAATGCCCTATTAAGAAAATTTAGAAAATACATTGTCGTAATAAGAATAAATAGAAGTTAGGATGTTATAATACACAAAAGAAAAAGAAAGTATGTTGTCATATCTTTCATTTAGCCTTAAAATATAATTCGTGAACTTTATATGAAAATATCAAGAAATCAAAATAATAATAAAAATAATAATCAAAATAAGTAATAATAATAATAATAATAAGACTATTCATTACCAGATTTTCATATTCCATCAAAACTGTACATCAAAATATCCTGTGAGCCCGAGACATGCGAAAACGACCGAGCAGGTTTGACCCATCTTTTGGTAGCTAACCGAATATATGACTTTTTGTTAGGAGAGGATGAGAGTTTCTTTGCTCGAAAAAAGCATTCACAGATTACTTGAAATATTTTCCCAGATGCTGAAATAAAAATAAAAATAATAATCATTGGAAGTTTTATGATTTTTATGATTTGTTATTGGGTCATTCTATAGATACCCCCCTTATAGTCTAATTATACCCTCCCTGATTTGATTTTTTGTTTTTTCTTGTTTTTTGTCTTTTATCTATTTTGTTTTTTTGTTGTATTTTCCTTTTCTATTTTATTTTCTTTTATTAATACTATTTGATATTTGATTTTATTATTATTATTATTCGAAAAATAATAATAATGAATTTACCTTTTATACTTTTACGTTTTAGTAATAATAAAAATTAGTTTTTTTTAAAGTAATTACGACATAACGAACGACGTTTATAATTTATAAAATTATGTCAAATTATATCAAAACGGTTATTTCAAATTCGAACGAATGTATAAAAAATAACAATATAAATAATAATAACAATGCAAAGTTTGGTCCAATATTACAATTACACGATTCATATCTGGATAGCGGAGATAAACATTTAGTCGAACACTATACAATGTTTCACATTCAGCAGAATATTCTGATCTATACGCATGCACAAGCATGGACAAACAAAGATGGTGTACAAATGGCTTGACGGATCCAAAATGACGTTTTTCGGCTAATAATAACGTGAATTTCGATTACCTACAAACGGTATAAACCGAAGGATTTTATGAAGAATAAATTATACATGCAACCACTTGGTTTATAAACGACTGAATAAATTTGAACGACAAAAAAGAAGACATTAGATTATCAATAAACACGAACGGTTATAATTTTATAAAAACTATTAGTAATAAGTATATAATAATAATAATAATAAACAATAATAATAATAATAATAATAATAATAATAAAATAAAAGACAACAAAAGACAAAAAAGAAATAAAACAAATTAATTAGTCGAGGGTTTTTAGATTAAAAAACTAATATAATTAAAACTCATTTTGATTTAATGGGTGTTTAGGGGGTACGAAATGTAATAGGGGGTATTATTACTATTTATTACAAGGTCCGATAAAAGTTCATCTGGTAACTGTTTTGGTTTGGTCATGGCAGCCACTGAAACAACTTCATTATTTTCAACCGACGTTATAAAGTAGAATTTAAAAAATACATCAATTGAAAGTTAAGATAACCTTGCAACTTACGATGTTAATGTGATCAATGATAAAAGCAAGTCCTTTACTTAAAACTAAGGCTGTGTTACTTCACTTTAATTATTTTTTACAAGTTGGGGCTAGCCTACTTGGCTAACAATGAGTGTTACAACAAGGAGGTCCAGGGTTCAAACCCCGGCACTAACATAACAAGGAGTAATTTAGGAGTAGGATAGATTTGCCGTTCTAAAAAAAATAAAAAATAATAAAAAATAATAATAATAAAATAATAAAAAAATAAAAAAATAAAAAAAACTTTAATTATTTTTATTTCTCAACCCCCTGTACTACAATAACTGTTCAAGTACATGCCCACTAAATAAGCCACTAATTAGACATTAGAAAACCTATTACAATTTTTCATGAAGAGCTTCAAATTCAGTTCAATTATGCCAAATTTTAATTGGATTCGAGTGAATTCAACACTAAATGTAAACACATAGAGATGGCCAAATTTTGTCATAATCTTTAATTTGTTGGCCAAACTCTAAAAATCACCAATAAAAATCTTGAAAGTGAAAATTCAAGAATAATATTAACAAAAACACATCAAATTGAAGTTAAGAATTTTTATTTCAAAATCATCAAATATGGATATGAAGAAGTAAGAAACGGAAGGGGATGAAATTGATTTTTGACCTCCATTGAGAGAATGTATAAGTAAGAACACCACCACATGTATGCTATTATGTACATAATTATAACACTCTATTTTCAAAGTATAATGCTTAAATAAAAAATAAAAAATATGCTATTAGAAAATAAAATTAAAATGCAATATTATTTCTTGCATTTGGTCCATGACCAGGCCAAAAATGCATGAAATATAAATGTACTTGTATTTTTTGTCAAATATATCATCTTAGTGTACTATTGATATAAAATTTCATTAAAAGTGTAAGTAATTTACAAATAAAAGATTTCAAAAATAAACTATAAGCTAAGTTGTTAACAAGGTACATAATGTACTATTGATATAAAATTTGGTTGGAACTAATCCACACAGATGTCTGTGGACCGTTTAGATCCACCACTAGACACGATAAACGATACTTCATTGATGATTTCAATTGATATGGTTATGTTTATTTAATTAAACATAGGTTAAAAATGTAACGACCCAAAAATCTCGAATTTATATTCGAGAAAATACGTAAGGAAAAGACCAAAAAGATTTTGAAAGTTTTAAAATAATTTACTTAAAAATGTGGTAAAATACCAAAAGTTTGGAGAAAGATGATGAGAAAGGGCAAAATGGTCATTCGACATCCAAATGACTTTTAAGTAAGGAAAATATGATTTTTGGAGCTAATATGTAATGAAATAAAAATTTTGACACCAAATAATAGTGATAAGTATTTGAAAGTTAATTCTAGTAAAAATGGTAATTTGGTCATTTTACCATAAAAGGGTAATTTGGTCTTTTGACCAAGTGAAGGATCAAATATATAAAAATATTGTTTGCATGTGGCAAAAATATAAGAAAAGAAAGTTTTATGTGATAATATGTGATAAAAATGCCAGAAGTTCAAAAGATGGAACTTAGGGGCTAAAATGTAAAATCTGGAAATATATAAGTGAGAAATTAAGTCATAATATTCATAAAAATCAGAAAGAAGTTTTGGAAAACTCCTCTCAAGAACCGTGAACAAGGTTTCACGAAGATGAACAATATTGAAGTTGGAAGACTAGAGATTTACACTTGGAATTGGTGATTCCAAGCAATTCAAGTAAGAATTCCTTAAGTTTAGCAAGTTCTTTCAAGTTTTGTTGGGTAATCTTCAAATTCAATTTCTGAGTTTTGAAGACGAGGGTAATCTAATGAATTCATACACTTCATCTAGTTCAAATTATCATAGAAAACAAGTTCTAGCCATTGATTGTGGTTGAATCCATAGAAATGGGTTTTTAGCTCATGAACCCTAGAAATTGGGTTTATGATCAAAGTGTTAATTTGATATAAAGAGTTGGTTAGAAAGAGTCATAAATGATGTATATTTATGAAGAAACCATTGGAAGTGGTTTCCTAAGAATTTCAATTAATAAAATGGAAGTTTGAATAAAAACTGGAATTTGAAGGGTGGAATGGAATTGGTGATTCCATGAATGAAACACATGGAAATGGTTAATAAAAAAATAAGGAATTGGTAATTAAAAAAATGTTTTGGGTTGTAAAAACCTTAAATTAAATCATCCATTGGTTATATAAGTGTATGGAAAGAAAATGAACAAAACTAGACTTAACAATTTGAGTTGATATACATATGAGCTTCCTTAGAGCTCTTGTGACATCCTATGGTCTTAACCATTAAGTCATGAACTAAATAAGACTTAATGGGATTAAAAATATGTTCTTAACATGTTAGAAGGTTAATAGAACCTATTGGTAAAGTTTCGTTAAGTTTGGAAACAAACTGAACCAAGAAATGGACTAAAACTGCAAAAAAAGAACAAAAATCTGGAGCTGAAAAATGGGGTCTATTGTCTAAACACGGCCCGTGTCAGGGAACACGACCCATGTTGATCTGGGCAGGCAAGCAGAAGTGATTTTGAAGGTTTTACACGACCCGTGTTCCCCTGACACGACCCGTGTGACCTGGATTCCCACAATTCACTCCTATTATGACCCTAATTGGGTAGTTTGATCCCCTAACATTTGATATATGTTTAATATAGTTTGAAAACATAAAAAAATAAGTATATTTAGGGGATTAAGTGGTCTTCACATGTTGTTAAGACCTAAATGTTTTAATAAAGTCTTAATGAACTCCTTAGGTAATTAAGGAGTAAAGTTATGGAATGGAAGGGACAATCGAGTGGAGTAATCCTAGTTAGACTTCTCTAACTAGCCAAGGTGAGTACATGCAGTATTTTTACCCATTCTGGGGTACATGGCAAGTAAGTATTTACAAGATTTCTTATAAAATCTCTTTATGTGAAATTATTTGCAAGAGTATTATTTCCAATTTGATGAGAAAGTATGATGTTATATTTGAAGTTATGTTTTGAACTATACGTTAAATTAAGTGAAAGCATGTTGGTCTATGAACCAAATATGTTAAAGTATATTTTGATTACAAATTATATATGTTTTCAAGTATGAATGGCATATAGCCACAAGATGTTTAAGAAGTATGTTTTGGTTACAAACCATATATGTTTTCGAGTAAGAATGGCATATAGCCATAAGATGTTGGGAAGTATGTTTTGGCATAAAGCTTAGCATGTTATAAAAATATGTTTTAAACGTATGATTATTATGTGACGAAAGTTATGTATTTGGCATCTAGCCATAAAGACATAAAGTGATGTAGTTTGGCACCTAGCCACAAGTTATATGTATATGAGAAATGTTCAAGCAAGCAGCAAGTATTTTGTATGACTGGTAATTGTAGCAAGCAGCGTTAGTAAGGGAACTATGTTCCAACCTACCCGGGTTAGGTAAGGGGTCTACTGGGGAAAAAGCCTCATCGCGAAGTAGATCGCCTCAGCACTTCTATGGTGAGGATTGATCTGTTCTTTCTAGCCATAGAGACTTGGGGTATCACTTATGGTGATTAAACCCTAAGTATAAAAATCCAGCAAGCTTATAAAACTAGTCAAAGAAAGTAAGAAAGAAGTTATTTTTGAAAAGTATATTATGAAGTGAATTTGAAAAGTAAAGAGTTATAGTATGATACTACTATAAGTTTTGAAAGATGTTTTTTTTTTGTAAAGTATGTTATGAAAAGATTTCGAGAAGTAAAAAGTTATAGTATGTTATTACTATAAAGTTTTGACAGAAGTTTTATGTTATAAGTTTTATAAAAGTTGGAAAAGAAGTTAAAGGTTTGAGTCTAAAACTCATGTAACTCACGAGACATTATTGTCTTACGTATTTTATGTTTTGTCATGTATTCCAGGTTAAATGTTATGCTATAATTGGATGAAGTTTAGCTGGAGTGGAGCCCACATAGCTCCTATCTTGGACTCACGGTTTAATCCTTTCTTGCTTACTATGGTTAGTTTTGGTATGGATTTGTAACACCCACTGTTTTTAAACATGTAAATGATCGGTTTTTGATAAACCATATTTTTGTATTCATGTATTTATACGAAAAACCATAGTATTTGAAAACAGTAGAAATGGGGTGTTACAAGTTGGTATCAGAGTCATAGTTTAAGCGAATTAGGATTGGCTTGTTCCACTCCTAGGCTTAAACTCATGCTATAGAAATGATAGTTTATGAAAGTATGCTATGTGATGTCTTAAATGATTAAGACATTATGCATTATTTAAAATATGTAATTATATAACACTAAGAAGTGTTAAGTTAACGTTTAAAGTGAGCAAAAATCTGACCGTTAGGAAAATTATATGATATTTTCCGTAACCGTCTAAATTTATTAAACGATATGTTTGTAAAGTAGTGAGATTTCTAGTAGTGATCACCATGTACTTATAATGGTGTTATATGTTAAAGAAACCAGTGTCCCATGAGACCTTATGGTAACAGCAGAATCAATATGAATAGGTGATTATGGTAATATGGGCCCGTATTATCATAATCACAGGATATGTATTGAGACTGGTGGAATCGCAAAGGAATTATGGCATTCTGGTGGGTAAGTTTTGTGAAGAGAGTAGTAAGAATAACATAGGAATTGTATGCCTATGTAACAAGAACAAGAAAGATTATAAGTAATAAAAGTTAATGTAGTGGATATATGCCACTTAGTATGGTAAAGTAAAAGAAATAATGTGATAATTAATACTTTTTAGACAGATTGAAAGACATTAAATTATATGCCTGTCGAGGCGAGAGGAAGTATGAATAAGAGTAATTTAAAGAGGAGTTATGTATATTGATTACCTATATAAGAGTCATAAGACTCTTACATGAAGAATGAAAAATTTTAAGCGGAGTGTATTAATAGTACATAAATTTTGTAAAAGTAAAAGAGCAATAAGGAAGAGGGTAATACTATAAGTGGTGTGCGTTGGACATAGTCATTCAAGTCAGAATCTTATTTGAAAGTAGTGTGAATAATAAATGCATAAGGGAAGCAGAAAAATTGTTATGGAACGATAGGATCAAAATGATGAGAAGAGCTAAAGATAGAAGATGTCAATGTTAAAGGGGAGAGGAAGACTAATTTATAGATTGAGCAAAGAAGATGTATGAAAGTGTCCAAAGATTTAACAATTGAATAAGTTATAAGTACAGTGCCATAATGAGTAATAAAAACAAAGTAAAATTACCCAAATGGGGAAAAGAATGATGAATGGTAAATTGTTAAGGATTATGATATTTTAAGTAAAATGCATTAATGTAATGTGATAAAATGAATGTGAATTGAGAAATAAAGGTTGAATGCCTAAATAAATGTTAGGCAATAAATTAAAGGTGAAACAAATGATGATAAGATAGTGGTTGCCAGGAATTAAGTTCCGCAACCAAATGAATGAAATAAAAGAAGAAATACCAGTAATGAAAGAGTATAATGATGTATGATAATGGAAGAAAACCAAAAGCATGTGAGCAAAATGACTAAAGGTCATAAATGATATGAAGTAAAGAAAAAGAGTAAATATCTAAACAAGTAGTAGACGAAGAATTAAAGATAATGTAAGAACTATGATAAACAGACATGAAGTTACTACTTCCGAATGGGAATAATGGCTAAAAGTCTCCAAAGATTGTGAGAAATGGTTAGTACATAACTAGTAACCATTAAATGCAAAGAATTGTATATATGTTTATACGTGTTTATAAATAAAAATAATAATGAGTAAGTTTTGAGATAAATATATAATGTATAAAAGTATAAAGGTGGTCATGAAATAGTATTCTAATTAGAATAGTATAAGGCACGAAGCAAAAGAGTAAAATAATGTATTGGGCATATTGCCCCGAAAGACAAAAGAACAGAAGATGATGAGAAACTAAATGGAAGTTGTGTATCACTTAAAGATACGTAAGAAGTAAGTTCTATATGAAATATGAAATATATAATGTTGTAAAGAAATATATAGTGTAAAGAAGTGGAGTTTAAATGAAAGAATAATGTAATGTGTAAAGCATGAAGTTTATAACACATGGAAGAGATGGTAAAAGGTGTAAAGGTAAGAAAATTATTTTTTTAGCAATAACTATAACCAGTAAAGAGTAATGAGTGATAATGGTGTTTGAAGGTTGTGTCATGAATTTGTCATGGGACGAAAATGTTTAAAAAATATCTAGTTGAGTTCTTAAACCAAAAGAGAATAAGGTATACATATATATGTGTATATTATGTAATTAAGAACTTGAAAGCATATGTCAAGAAGTTAATGAATACGGTTTGTGAAACATAAGTACACCACAAGATAGTAATATTATGAAAAGTGTAATAAGTATGGAAATATGAATTATCATACGCAACATGTATGAAGTCCCATAAGTGATTTGAAGAAAAACAAATTTCGAATCAATCATGGTAAACAATTTAAATAGCGTGAGGAAAGAGTAAGCAGAAGATCAGGTGCTAAACTAAGCACTAATGTGAGAAATAAGAATTGGCAAAGAAGTACTAAATCATAAATAATAATATGAGAATGGTACACAAGAAGATGAAAAATGTAATAGAAATGATTCCATTAAGTATGATGAGTAAATGAGGATGAAATCTCATAAATAATAAAGGAAGATGAAAGAAATAACTAAGTTGATTATATGTTGAATATGAAAGTAATACAAGTAAAGAATGATATAAGACAAGTATTAGAGAAGGTAATACATATAATGTACAGGAAATGAATAAGAAGTATGTGAAAAATGATTTTTCTCAAAAGTGTGAATTAAGAAGAAAGTTGACTGAAATAATAGAACAACTTCAATAGAAAAACTGTACAAGTTTAAAAGGTCAAATATTGTGTATTGTACGTAGAAAGAAAGCTAAAGATGTCTAATTGTTAAAATAAAAAGTGGTATTTTCAGAACGAGAGATGCAGATTCTTGTGAAAGATATACTGATTCGACAGATTCTGTCCCAAACAGAAAAGTAAATGTGTGAAATGAAACGAAAGGAAAAGAATGCATTCCTTAAAAATGGTAACCAACTAGGAGTTGCCAGTAGAGATCAAGAAAGAATCAAAGTAAACTATTATGTATAACGCATGAATAAAGATATGAGAAGGAAAAAATAAGAATGAATAAGTTATGTTTAAGTGAAATGTCCATTAAAGAACGAAGCATTGTTTTAAAAGAAAGATATTGTGTATTTATAAATATGTATAAATACAAAACTTTACCAAATTGTATTTGGGGAAAGGTTTTATAAGTAAAGAATATGATTAATATAATTTTATGAAGTTTTGGTAAACATATGAGAAGAATTACAAAGTAAGCTGTTATTCTTGATAAGAATATGAAAGTAGAAATCTCTAAAAGTTGATAAAGAACCAGAAGTAACTCAAAGAAGAAAATACTAAGAAGATAAAAGAATAAAGAATATGAGTATGGGTTAATAAAAAAATACCAATAGTTCTGTGATGATTCCGAGGACGGAATCCCAATAAGGGGGAGGTAGTTGTAACGACCCAAAAATCTCGAATTTATATTCGAGAAAATACGTAAGGAAAAGACCAAAAAGATTTTGAAAGTTTTAAAATAATTTACTTAAAAATGTGGTAAAATACCAAAAGTTTGGAGAAAGATGATGAGAAAGGGCAAAATGGTCATTTGACATCCAAATGACTTTTAAGTAAGGAAAATAAGATTTTTGGAGCTAATATGTAATGAAATAAAAATTTTTGACACCAAAAAATAATGATAAGTATTTGAAAGTTAATTCTAGTAAAAATGGTAATTTGGTCATTTTACCATAAAAGGGTAATTTGGTCATTTGACCAAGTGAAGGATCAAATATATAAAAATATTGTTTGCCTGTGGCAAAAATATAAGAAAATAAAGTTTTATGTGATAATATGTGATAAAAGTGCCAAAAGTTCAAAAGATGGAACTTAGGGGCTAAAAATGTAAAATCTGGAAATATATAAGTGAGAAATTAAGTCATAATATTCATAAAAATCAGAAAGAAGTTCTGGAAAACTCCTCTCAAGAACCGTGAACAAGGTTTCACGAAGAAGAACAAGATTGAAGTTGGAAGACTAGAGATTTACACTTCGAATTGGTGATTCCAAGCAATTCAAGTAAGAATTCCTTAAGTTTAGCAAGTTCTTTCAAGTTTTGTTGGGTAATCTTCAAATTCAATTTCTGAGTTTTGAAGACGAGGGTAATCTAATGAATTCATACACTTCATCTAGTTCAAATTATCATAGAAAACAAGTTCTAACCATTGATTGTGGTTGAATCCATAGAAATGGGTTTTTAGCTCATGAACCCTAGAAATTGGGTTTATGATCAAAGTGTTAATTTGATATAAAGAGTTGGTTAGAAAGAGTCATAAATGATGTATATTTATGAAGAAACCATTGGAAGTGGTTTCCTAAGAATTTCAATTAATAAAATGGAAGTTTGAATAAAAACTGGAATTTGAAGGGTGGAATGGAATTGGTGATTCCATGAATGAAACACATGGAAATGGTTAACAAAAAAATAAGGAATTGGTAATTAAAAAAAATGTTTTGGGTTGTAAAAACCTTAAATTAAATCATCCATTGGTTATATAAGTGTATGGAAAGAAAATGAACAAAACTAGACTTAACAATTTGAGTTGATATACATATGAGCTTCCTTAGAGCTCTTGTGACATCCTATGGTCTTAACCATTAAGTCATGAACTAAATAAGACTTAATGGGATTAAAAATATGTTCTTAACATGTTAGAATGTTAATAGAACCTATTGGTAAAGTTTCGTTAAGTTTGGAAACAAACTGAACCAAGAAATGGACTAAAACTGCAAAAAAACGAACAAAAATCTGGAGCTGAAAAATGGGGTCTGTTGTCTAAACACGACCCGTGTCAGGGAACACGACCCGTGTTGATCTGGGCAGGCAAGCAGAAGTGATTTTGAAGGTTTTACACGACCCGTGTTCCCCTGACACGACCCGTGTGACCTGGATTCCCACAATTCACTCATATTATGACCCTAATTGTGTAGTTTGATCCCCTAACATTTGATATATGTTTAATATAGTTTGAAAACATAAAAAAATAAGTATATTTAGGGGATTAAGTGGTCTTCACATGTTGTTAAGACCTAAATGTTTTAATAAAGTCTTAATGAACTCCTTAGGTAATTAAGGAGTAAAGTTATGGAATGGAAGGGACAATCGAGTGGAGTAATCCTAGTTAGACTTCTCTAACTAGCCAAAGTGAGTACATGCAGTATTTTTACCCATTCTGGGGTACATGGCAAGTAAGTATTTACAAGATTTCTTATAAAATCTCTTTATGTGAAATTATTTGCAAGAGTATTATTTCTAATTTGATGAGAAAGTATGATGTTATATTTGAAGTTATGTTTTGAACTATATGTTAAATTAAGTGAAAGCATGTTGGTCTATGAACCAAATATGTGAAAGTATATTTTGATTACAAATTATATATGTTTTCAAGTATGAATGGCATATAGCCACAAGATGTTTAAGAAGTATGTTTTGGTTACAAACCATATATGTTTTCGAGTAAGAATGGCATATAGCCATAAGATGTTGGGAAGTATGTTTTGGCATAAAGCTTAGCATGTTATAAAAATATGTTTTAAACGTATGATTATTATGTGACGAAAGTTATGTATTTGGCATCTAGCCATAAAGACATAAAGTGATGTAGTTTGGCACCTAGCCACAAGTTATATGTATATGAGAAATGTTCAAGCAAGCAGCAAGTATTTTGTATGACTGGTAATTGTAGCAAGCAGCGTTAGTAAGGGAACTATGTTCCAACCTACCCGGGTTAGGTAAGGGGTCTACTGGGGAAAATGCCCCATCGCGAAGTAGATCGCCTCAGCACTTCTATGGTGAGGATTGATCCGTTCTTTCTAGCCATAGAGACTTGGGGTATCACTTATGGTGATTAAAGCCCTAAGTATAAAATTCCAGCAAGCTTATAAAACCAGTCAAAGAAACTAAGAAAGAAGTTATTTTTGAAAAGTATATTATGAAGTGAATTTGAAAAGTAAAGAGTTATAGTATGATACTACTATAAGTTTTGAAAGATGTTTTTTTTTTGTAAAGTATGTTATGAAAAGATTTCGAGAAGTAAAAAGTTATAGTATGTTATTACTATAAAGTTTTGACAGAATTTTTATGTTATAAGTTTTATAAAAGTTGGAAAAGAAGTTAAAGGTTTGATTCTAAAACTCATGTAACTCACGAGACATTATTGTCTTACGTATTTTATGTTTTGCCATGTATTCCAGGTTAAATGTTATGCTATAATTGGATGAAGTTTAGCTGGAGTGGAGCCCACATAGCTCCTATCTTGGACTCAAGGTTTAATCCTTTCTTGCTTACTATGGTTAGTTTTGGTATGGATTTGTAACACCCACTGTTTTTAAACATGAAAATGATCGGTTTTTGATAAACCGTATTTTTGTATTCATGTATTTATATGAAAAACCATAGTATTTGAAAACTGTAGAAATGGGGTGTTACAAAAAACCTTTGAAGTATTCAATGAATTTCAAAACAAAGTAGAGAATCAACAGGGCAAGAAGATCAAGATGCTCCGATCCGATAAGGGTAGAGAATATCTGAGTCTTGAATTCTACGATCATCTTAGGAACTGTAGAATAGTTTCACAGTTATCTCCTCCCAAAACACGTAACATAATGATGTGTCTGAAAAGAGAAATTGAACATTGTTGGACATGGTTCGATCCATGATGAGCCGTGCTACACTTCCAATAATTTTCTAGGGTTATGCCTTAGAAACTGCAGGCCACATCTTAAACCTCGTACCAACTAAGAAGGTTGCAAAAACACCCTCTGAAATGTGGAGTGGGGTTCGTCCTTCACTAGCACATATAAAAGTCTAGGGTTTTGAAGTATTCGTTCTTCGCAAAGCTCATGATAAACTCGAACCCAGAACAGAGAAGTGTTATTTCGTTGGTTATCCATGAAAGTCCTTTGGGTACTAGTTTTACAAGCCTTCTGAGACAAAGTGTTTGTTGATCAAAATGGAGTCTTTCTTGAGAGAGATCCCATATCCAAAGAAGCAAGTGAGAGTAAGATTGATCTTGAATAAATTCAAGAGTCAACCACTGAAGAACCTCTAGTTGACACTAGCACTCAACCAGAGGTTGTGTTCCTATTGAGGAAACTGGCATATCACCACTGCCTCTTCGCATATCCAATAGAGTGAGTCACCCTCCTGAGTTCTATCGTTTCCATATTACTACAGAGGTTACCCACTAATCAATGATAATACACTAGTTAGAGAGGATGAGCCATCCAACTACAAGGAAGCGATGACAGGCCCTGAGGCTGTCAAATGGAAAGCAGCCATGGAGAGTGAGATCCAATCCATGTATGATAACTATGTTGGATTAGGTGTCTAAGCCATGACTTATAATTTGTATTTATCGTATTAATAGAAGCAAAGTCCATTTGGGTTGCCCTCGGTAGTCCAACTCGCATCAAGGTTAAAAAGAGAAAGAGAAATAAATAGTTTATTAATTTATTATGTGATGATAAATTAATAATAAACTAGTTTGGAATTAATCGGAATTAATTGGAATTAATTTGGGATTAATTATAAGTGCAGGGGCTGGAATGTAATTGTTCAAAAGTTGAACATGTGCAAGGGCTAGAATGTAATTGTTCAAAAGTTGAACACTATAAATAGGCATCTCCCATCACTTGAAAACTTGCACCATTCCAAAACACTTCCTTGGAATTTCTCTTCTCTCCTTGCCGTCTATAATCCTTCTCTAAGGTTTTATAGCGAGCCGTTCTTAATAAGAGGTTAAGACAGTTAACATCTGCTTGGGCTTCTGGGTGTGATCTCATTTGAGGCAGGACACTTGTGCTGCTCGGCTTCAAGAATAAAACTAAAGGTTAGTTTTATTAATTGTTTTATATAGAAATTTCTGTTAGTCGTTATTAGAAATTTCTGTTAGCCGTTAGAATTATTATTATATGTTCAAAGATAGAAAACATAGATCCTTTCTAGGTTGCATGTGAACTTAGGATTTTAGTTCATAGATTGCAGAAAACCTTACAGTGGTATCAGAGCGTTGGTTGTTTTCTTATTGAATTGTTATAATTGTTTAATTAAAAGATAAATTAAATCGTTTAACGGTTTAAATTTAATTTTAAAATTAAATGTTAATTTTCGAAAAATTAAATAGATAAACCATAAATATTTTAAAAGTTTAAAATACATCTTATATATATTATAATTAATAGTTAATATTTTATATATAAGATAAATTGGTTAGTCATACCGTTAGTAGGCCTCATTCACAAAACTGACCTATAAAGAGGGTATAAGGAGACTGCCTATAAAATGGTAGTCTAATGGGTGTCCACTCTCACCCACCGCTCTCCTGGTCAGTGGAGTGTCGTTAGCCGAACGGGTTTGATAGAACCGCCTAATTCTCATTAAAAGTATAATGCCGCTACTGAAAGTACTGTAACATTTCATAAAAATCCCAATCTAGTTACTTTAGAAAAAATGTGAATTTGATGCTAACCCATGAAATTGCACATTGCACTTTATGAAACGTTGGTGTTGCGTGTGTGGGTTACCGGCACACCAATGGGGGTTCATAAAGAGTGGCAATGGGTTTCTCGGGTGTTATCATTGTTGATGGAGCGTGTGTGGTTAACCGGCACATCAATTTGAGATGATAATGGACCCCGAGAGTACCAAGCTAATTTGCATGGTTATTCACACCCGGTTTGTGATCCTCGGCATCCCAGTCACAAACGGTGGGGCATATCCGAGATTAAACATGTCATTGAACAGTTCAATGAGTCTCACAGATCTAGGAATTTCATTAGACTGAAATTGATAATAGTTATCTTCCTTAATGACCACTGTGTTGTGACTACGGCATCCCTCTTCACAGCATAGTTGGGGTATTTTGGATCCTAGCATTGTTAAATAATAAATTGGGTAATTATTTAAAAGGATTAATTAAACTAATAAATTCAAATTTTATATATGTCTGAAGAAAGTGTCATTCTCCTCCTTCTCCTCCTTCACCCATTTCTGAGATCTTCAGAAAGCACCTGTTAGTATGGTAAGGCTGACTGGCCTGAACTATGTGATATGGTTTTGCAATTAGAGAATAGTTCTTAGTTTTGCTGGCGAACCATATCCGACTGAGTGTCCGCTCCCAAACATGGCATCACACAGCAGCTTGTGATGAGCATGACTCCTTGACTATTGAGTCCAAGGAAGTTCGTTGCCTTATGCTATTGATCATTGACCCCGAGTTCCGCAGGGATTTAGAATTCCTGGGGTCAGATAAGTTAGCACAGCTGGTTAAGGAAAGGTTCCGAGAACTGGTTGAAAAAAAAAGGAACGAACTAGGATCTACAAAGAGCTTGAAGTTGCAAGCTAAAACGAAGTAGCACCAGTTTGCGTGTTCCCGAGATTGAGGGATACATAGGCGAACAATATAAAACTGGTTTCCCTTTGTGATCGGGAGTTAAGCATTAGCTCAACTCGCTGATCTGTTCATCCAGATGAACAGAAAGGGTAACCGGATAAGACAATCGTGGAAATGCATTCAATGTCGACTCTGTATGAGTCGTTCATGGAGAAGCATAGTTCCATTGATTCAGCTGCTTTAGGATTGAGTCCAATATTAAGGTGCATCAAGAAATGATCCAGATCGTCTGGACCGATTGTTCGATGTTTCAAACTGGGAATCCATAGGATCGGATACAGTCACGGAAAGATTGGAAGAATGCTCCAAAGCCAAACCGTTTGGCAAACTCATAAATATCTTAGAATTCAGAACACCTGATCCTCATTTCCTTGATACAAGACGTGTTTCACACATTTGCTCTGTATGCACGAACTCTGGAGGATGCGAGATGGTGTCGCACAGGAGCATATTCGGATTGGATCTGGAGCTCGTGCGGTTTTTGAGTTAAGCTAGATATTTGTTCTTGTTATTAGTTTATAGATACATACGACATGGATTTGCATAGTACATTGTTCTGAGGATAATTCTGGTTTAATGAAATATTTTTTGAAACATGATTGTTTTAATTGTCCTCGAAATGTTGTGTGAATGTGTTGATGATGTAAATGGTAATAACTTGAATGTTGATACATCCAATGGGATTGGATTTGTAAATTGTGTTCTTTATGATTGTTAAAGTGAATTTTATGAGAATCACTTCAACCAAAGGTCCAGTTGGACAGGACTTTGGAATCATTTGACTTAGAGTCACATGATGAATTGAGTGCTTAATAAAATTAATTGTGGCAAGAAAGGAATCACCCAAAGATCCAATGGATAGGATTTTGGAATCAGTTGACTTGGAGTCAGGTGATGATTGCATGTCTTGAACAATATTAAAAAAGTCATAAATTTACATGGAGATGTAAAGGTATTAAGATTTTGAGCGACAGACACATAAGTTACTGTGTATTGCTCGAATCTTCGAACAGAACACGATTAGTTATGCTTCAAAATAGTTTCCAAATAGTTTGACAAATATGGCTTTGTTTATCGGAATAAGCGATTGATTGGAACCTTGAAGTGTTCAAGGATTTCAAAGGAAGTATAAGATCAATAGAACCTGAGTAACAACATAGACTGAGAAAATGTTTCACAGTTTATCCTCTTCCAAGAACATTAATGGTTATTAATGTGTCTTAGGGAAGATGATGGAGCATTGATCGAAATAGTTTTGATCATCAGTGTATAAGATACACTGGATACATTTCTGACTAATATTTCAATGAATTGAATATTCAACCAGTCAGACCGCAGAAGCCATATGCCGACCACACCTTGACAAAGTAGGTTATGTTGACACTGTCTGAAATGTAAAGCTGGGATCGTCACACTAGTACATAGAAAGTCCAGGGTCATGTAGCATTCGTCTGAATCTCATGACAAGCCTGAAACTGATCAGCAATGTTGTTTCATTGGCCACTCCGGTTATCCTTTGAAAGAAGAGTACTTTTAATAAGAACCCAAGTTCTAAGGAAACAGTGGGAGTAAGAATAATTCTAAATAAGTTCAGGGATTAGCCAAGTGAAAGAACCTTTAGTCATCACTGAGCCTTGACCAGGAATTAGATTCCTGTTAAACCTGACATACCCTCTCTTCGCTTTACCAGTAGTTATTGTCACTGTCATAAGGAGTTATGATTTGGGTGATATACCGAGTAGTGGTAAAACACTAAAAATGGTACGGATAAGTAATCCGACTGCTGGAAGCATTGGTGAGCCCGGTTGCTGCCAAATAAGAGAACCTTACCGCGAGACACAGTCTATGTGACAATTTGATTGATCTTTACAACTGGTCTAGGAACCAGTGGGAGTAATTGAATCATCAAAAGAAGGAACATAGAAATGTACCCACAGAACATTTGGTTGATTGAGTCATCACTTGGAGTCAAGCAATTGATTCCGAATGAAGCACTCTCAATAGACAATGAAATCTAAGAGGATTCTGCGTGGCATAGTGTGAGTCGTTAGTGGAGCGTGTGTGGTTTACCGGCACACTAATAGGGACTCACATAGAGCATGCCATTACAAAAGGTACATGACCCCGGGATTCGTCCCATGGGCATCTCGCAAGAAAGGATATTCGAATTCTCAAAATAGGCCAAAAGGTTTGGATTTTGTGAATAGCCTGAAAGATTTCCTTTAATATGTCGGAATGGTTTGGATTTCGGTTTCGCAAAATGTGCCATAAGTTCTGGATTTTATGAATAGTCCGAAAAGAGTCATATAACGGTGTCAAAGCCAGTGGGAGTATCATTGTTATATGCTATCAATGTATGTGGATTACATACTGGTTCTAGGAAACGTCTCTTATCATTACAAAGTGTAATGACTTGGTGTTAAGAAACGATTCGCTATAAAAGACTTTAAGAGATACAACATACTCAGATGGTTGTGGATATCTATTAGATAGATCAGAATTCTGCCAATGTGATCTTGATGAGATTCAAGATGCATAACCCAAGGAAAGGAGTTTTTCTGTCATTGCAAAGTGTAATGAATTGGCATGAAAGAAACAAAGAAGGTGCAGCATACTCGCGTAGTTCATAGACATCTATTAGATAGATGAGACTGACAATATTGACTTAGCCGTTGAGAATATGATCTTGATGGGATTCAAGATGCATAAGAAAGAGTCCCCGAAAGGAAATGGTTTCCGGAAATCATGACACAAGGATTATTGGTAATCTTAGGATTCCGAAAGGGCTTGGAATGAGATTACATCAGGTTCCTCGAGCCTTTTGGACAAATCAGAAGTGTTATGAACATATCCTGATGACTTAATGCTTAGAGCATTGTAAGTTGGATTGAGGATATTGCCTGGCTGAGAATACTAAATGAATTTTGAACAGACGTGAGAAATCATTGGGAAATGATTAGGGTGATTGATTTGAAAGGGTTTTCAAATCGGTAATTGTTTACACCAGAACGTGGTGTTGTAGGACTTCATGGTTAAAGAATTTCGTTGGTTTCTGATGGAGCGCGTGTGGTTCACCGGCACATCATGACACCTCGAAATTGTCTTAGGGTGTAGTCATGTAGACTAAAGACCCGAGAACCATGGGCAGTCACGGTACACATCACCGGAATGGAGTTGTGAGAGAGAATGATAAAATGACAAATTGAGATATCATCGGAAGAGTATCCGATAGGATCATCTGCAATAAAGTGTATAAGTGTTAGACACTTGGATACATAGAAAGAGTGAAAAAGTCATAGACATAGATATAAAAGGCTTGAATTGAAAGTTTAAAAGAGAATAAGAAACCGATAATAGTTATTATAAATCCGACTTGGTGATTACCTCGTGGAGACTTGGTAATAAGCAGAAGTAGCTGCCAGTCAGATTTTATGTTTCGCTTTTGCATGTTTTACTTCCTGAATAATTGGATTATTCAAACATCCACAGTCGTTCATACTCTTAGGGAGTAAGTATGAAGGAAGACTGTCATGAATTGGTTGTAGATTGTCTAAGGAGTTAGACATAGCAATAAGATTGCTGCAACGTTCTTGAGTACTTGGAAATGGAGATTTGAGTATTGGATAAACCCGCGCTCAATGGATTGCTTCATGGATTATATCACGAGCAATGTTGAGAAGATAATATCTTATGGTCTTAAAGTGGAGAGATATGAGTTATAATTTGCAAGGCGGTTGTTCATTGATAGTACGAAAACGCATCGGTAACTCGGTGTTATAAAACGTGCTGTTGTGAGTGATTTGTCGGGTAAAAGATATAACATATTAGTCGAAGCTTATTCGTCCCTTGACCCAGACGGGAAACAGATATCTGTTGGCCACTCGATGATTTTGAAGTTGACTGAAGCGCTGGCCAGCCAGGACTGAATTGATGCGTTCAATTGGAAGTCTGACAGTCATAAGCAAAATCGGAAATCGGGAAACAGTGTGTCAGACAGAGATTGATCTCAATCCATGTCTCATGTCTGAAAATATCTTGTTGGACGGAGGATCATATGATCACTTATCTATGGACAGAACTGACTGGGTCAGAGTTCGGCATCAGTTTCTAGGAAGCTGCAGTTTGTTAATTAATCTGAAGATAAATGGATAATTAAAGTCATAGACTTATCCAAGTGGGAGACTGTTGGATTAGGTGTCTAAGCCATGACTTATAATTTGTATTTATCGTATTAATAGAAGCAAAGTCCATTTGGGTTGCCCTCGGTAGTCCAACTCGCATCAAGGTTAAAAAGAGAAAGAGAAATAAATAGTTTATTAATTTATTATGTGATGATAAATTAATAATAAACTAGTTTGGAATTAATCGGAATTAATTGGAATTAATTTGGGATTAATTATAAGTGCAGGGGCTGGAATGTAATTGTTCAAAAGTTGAACATGTGCAAGGGCTAGAATGTAATTGTTCAAAAGTTGAACACTATAAATAGGCATCTCCCATCACTTGAAAACTTGCACCATTCCAAAACACTTCCTTGGAATTTCTCTTCTCTCCTTGCCGTCTATAATCCTTCTCTAAGGTTTTATAGCGAGCCGTTCTTAATAAGAGGTTAAGACAGTTAACCTCTGCTTGGGCTTCTGGGTGTGATCTCATTTGAGGCAGGACACTTGTGCTGCTCGGCTTCAAGAATAAAACTAAAGGTTAGTTTTATTAATTGTTTTATATAGAAATTTCTGTTAGTCGTTATTAGAAATTTCTGTTAGCCGTTAGAATTATTATTATATGTTCAAAGATAGAAAACATAGATCCTTTCTAGGTTGCATGTGAACTTAGGATTTTAGTTCATAGATTGCAGAAAACCTTACAAACTAGGTTTGGAACTTGGTGGATCCTACACCCTGTCTCAAAACCGTTGGGTGTAAGTGGATCTTCAAGAAGAAGACCAACATGGATGGGAATGTACACACATTTTAGGCTAGGCTGGTTGCGAAGGGTTTCACTCAGACTCAAGGAATTGATTATGATGAAACCTTCTCACCAGTAGTCAAGATTAAATCTATTAGGGTATTACTTGCCATAGCTGCATATTATGACTATAAGATTTGACAAATGGATGTTAAAACCGCTTTCTTTAATGGAAAACTGTCTGAGGATGTGTATATGGCACAACCAGAAGGTTTTGTACATGCCAAATACCCAAATAGAGTGTGTAAGCTTGAGAGATCCATCAATGGACTCAAACAAGCATCTCGCAGCTAGAACATTTGCTTCCATGAAAAGGTCAAAACGTTTGGATTTTCTATAAGCCATTACGAGTCCTGTGTTTATGTCAAAGCTAGTGAGAGTATTGTAGTATTCCTAGTATTGTATGTGGATGACGTACTACTTATAGGAAACAACATCCCAACATCACCAAGTGTGAAGACTTGGCTTGTGAAGTGTTTCGCTATGAAGGATCTGGGAGAAGCAACATATATACTTGGTATAAAGATTTATAGAGATAGATCAAAGCGTCTAATATGGTTCTTGCCCATGGAACATGGCATAAAGTTGAGTAAAGAACAATGTCCCAGTACTAATGAAGAACTGGACAGAATAATCGAATCCCATATGCTTCTAATATAGGATCGATCATGTACGCCATGATATGTACTCGACCTGATGTCTCATATGCTTTGAGCATGGTGAGCCGATATTAGGAGAACCCTAGTTAAAGTCATTGGACGGCAGTGAAAAACATTCTTAAGTATCTGAGAAGAACTAAAGACATGTTTCTGGTATACGGAGGAAGTGATGAGCTAAGAGTAATTGGGTTTAGTGATGCAAGTTTCCAAACAGACAGAGATGACTCTTGCTCATAGCCAGGGTGGGTATTCTTGTTTAATAGAGGAGCAGTTACGTGGAAACGTTCGAAGCAAAAGTCGGTGGCTGACTCGACATGCGAGTCCGAGTATATAACGGCTAGTGAAGCTGCAAAAGAGGCTACATGGTTGAAGAATTTCATCGATGATCTTGGTGCTATCCCCAGCATCAATGAACCCCTTGAAATTTTCTGTGACAATGAGGGTGCAGTCGTGTTGACTAAAGAGCCCAAGGACCATGGGAGATCAAGACATATACTCAGAAAGTACCATTATGTTCGAAGCCGAGTTGAAGATGGAGACATCGTAGTGAGTAGGGTTTCGTCAAAGGAGGATCTGACTAATCCTTTCACTAAGGCATTGTTGCGGGCCAAACATGATGATCATACTAGGTCCATAGGCATTAGAGTTGCTAGCGAGATGTCATAAATGTTAGTTGTTAGTTTGATAGTTTTGAAACTCATAGCAATATTAATTATATCTGACTTGGTGATTATTTTGTGGAGACTTAATAATAAGCTAGATAGCTACCATTTTCATTAATTACTACTGTGTTTCGTTTTGCATGTTTAGAACCTACTTCCTCAGTATTAATTTACTCAAACCTCCACAGTCGGTCGTACTCTTGGAAGTAAGTAGTGATTTAAGACTGTCATGGAGTGTTAGTAGATTGTCTATAGAGATTAGACATAGCATGGATATTGCGACTAACACTCATGAGTACTTGATAGAGATTTAAGTATTGTAACAACCCGCACTTACAGATTACTTCATGGATTAAGTCACAAGTAATTCTAAGATGATAATATCTCTTATTCTTCAGACAGAGATACATGAGTTTTTGCTCTATGATTCTGTTATGCATTGGTCTACTCAAAAGCTATCTGTAACTGGTAGTTATAAAGGGTATTGTCCATGTGTGATACGATGAAGTAGACAAAAACTATGTAGTAAAATTTTATATGTTCCTTCTACCCTAACAAGGAGAAGTGATATATGTAGGGCCCTCGATGATTTGATGCTGACATTAAAGTGCTTGGCCAAGCCCTGACTAGATTGATGTTTTCAATTCAGTAGTCTGATGAGGTCATCATAAATCACTATCGAGAAATATAATTTTGAACCTTTAATTAGACTTATCCATGTCTGAGGTTCATAAAAGGATATCTGTAGAACAGAGGAATAATTGATCAGTATTTAAGGGTCGTCTCTTGACTTTGATCAGAGTTCGACAGTTGTTTGGATGACATACTCTTTGTTGATAATATTAGACCACATAAAGTTGATGACTTGTCCGAGTAGGAAACTGTTGGAAATGGTGTCCAAGGTCATTAACTGTTGGAAATGGTGTCCGTCTCATGATAAATTAATTAGAAACTAATTGGTAGTTAACTAAGAAATTAATTACAGGGATTGGATTGTAATTAATTAAAGTCTTTAATTAATGGAAATAAGTTTAGGGTGTGCAGTGTATGGAGGCTCCTTAAGTTTGAAACCCTAGGAGCCCTCCAGTATAAATAGAGGCTTAGGGGTCAAACCCTAAGCATCCCTTGGCCTCCACTTGAGCCGCCAAAACCCTTCCCACTCCTCCTTTCTACAAAAACTCATCCCTCTCAAGGGTTTGAGATCTTTTGCCTCCTTTTCCTAGTGGAACTTCTATCTGTTTGGTTTTATGGAATTCTTGGGTGTAAATCATCAGAGGGATTCTACTTTAGATCATGTTTGTCCAATACAAGGTGGCATTAACTCGATCTCAAAGAAGTAGATTAATTGAGGCACAATAATGTTCATCTTTTAGTTGCAATAATGGTTATGAACTCCATAAGCATGTATTATGTTCTTGAATATTCATGTGATTTGATCTTGTAAGTCTGCCACTGTATGAATGTTTTGTTGTTACGATCAAATCCCTTCAGAGGCGTGAAGGCCTTAGGACCCTCCCTACATGACCGTTGCACAAGGGTCCCAAAAACCTAGCCATGCAACTTTGGATTAATTACAAATGTGGTCGTTAGACTTTTCTCTTCTTTTTCCTAGTAATTCAATCTTGAAACAGTCCACATAATAGGTTTTTATTAATGATATTATACCCCCCTCCCACATCATATAATTTAGTTATTATTATTATTATTATTATTATTATATTATTGTTATTATTATTATATTATTATTATTATCATTATTATTTGTTAAAATAATAACTTCACAATTACGAACAAACCGGAAAATCGGGTGTTACAGTTCATATCGAAATTTGCAAAGAGTGGTAGCAAAAGATAGAAAATGACTTTATATATATTGTCAAGACCATTCATATCATCTTCACGAGTCGAAAAGTAAAATCCACATAATGAATGTCCACTTGTGTATATGCTAAAAACTACCGGATAACATTAAGAATTCTATATTATTATGACCATTCATTAATGCACCATATGCAATTTACAAGTATGTCTAAGATTGCAATTAAATTGAAAATCTTTAATTAAATTTTAGTGTGACATGAAATATTTTTTGGGAATTTTTGTTGTTCGGTCTTCTACTAGTCTATTCCTCCCACATCATAAATATATAGTTGAGATTCTTGAGCGGGCGAACATGCTCAAATATAATCCCTTCTGGACACCAACAGAGTGGATTCAGAAGCTAGACGTCACAGGTTCCCAAGTAATCGGCCCATCATTATATTGCAATCTAGTAAAGAGCTTTCTAGTACTTGAGTTTTACCAAGCCATGTATTGCTTTTGTTGTCTAACATCTTTGCATGTACATGCATGACCAATGAGAGCCTCATTTTCATGCACTTAAATGGGTTATTTGTTACGTTTGAGGTACCCTTACACATGGCCTACAACTTAATGTATCTCCCTCGTTCTGACCTCGTTGATTATTCAGTCACCGATTAGGTAGGGGGATGCCAAACTACAATGAGATTTACATCGGGTTATTCTGTATTTATGGGGGACAATCTTGTTTCATGGTGCTCAAAACATCATTGTATCATATCACATTCCAACACGGAAGCGAAGTAGCATGGAGTTGCAAATGTGGTTACTAAAACCGGTTAGCTTTGCAATATTCTTTAAGAACTTTTGTGTCTGACGACCAAGGCCACTATTGTATATTGTGACAACGTAAGTGCCTTTTACATGTCTACCAATTGGAAGAACATCTGTGTACGAAACACATGGAGATTGACATACACTAGTGTAAAAGTCACTAAAGGAACATGAAGTACTTCATTTAAGACAAAGTGGCAGTAGGTGTTGTTTAAGTTCTTCATGTTCCTCTAGTTCTTAGTATGCTAGTGTTTTCACTAAGAGACTTCTCATATCTTTATTCCACGACTCCACATGCAGTTTAAATTTGTACAAACCTTCCGATTAAACTGCAGGAAGATGTTAGTGTATTGTATTTAGTTCGGTTATAATTGTATTTAGCTTAGCCCATCTTATTATATTGCATTTAGTTTGGTTATCATAATTTAAAATCAAGGAAACTATTTTTCACAATAATTCCTACATATTAAAATTTCTACTTATTATCGAATAAAGTGGATACTCTTTAGTCATATCATGGAAGTTTCAAACATTTAGATAAAGTCTAAATGCCATCATCCTACGTGTCCCGATTAATCAATTTCTTGAAGAATATTAAGTACATTTCAACGTCACTAAACAACGAAGATAAGCACATACTTCAATGTAAAACATCACTTATAATTGTTCACTGCATTATAGCATATGTACTTGAACGTATTCTACATGAAAATACATGTGTTTTTCTTTGTATGTTATCACATTATACACATATAAATGCTAAACTATCTATTTCATCTATTTTCAAGGATAAAAATCAACAATTCATGTTTCAAATCTTGTTAATATCACTTTCCCTAACAAATAGACCATGAAAACCATATGGTACCCGTCGTGGTAGCTTCACGATGGAAACGATCTCAAGAGTTGATGACTTGGCATCCATCACCAAGAACCTTGACTCGCCATTGTTCTCGTCATGAACATATGAAACTATATATCCATCATCCTCATCACCATCAGGGTCGCCAGGCTCCCTAGCCACAAAGAATGTCTCACCACCATATTAACCATGCCGGAACATTCGGCTAGCCACTATGCATTCCTATCGATCGACTTCTGCTAATGAAACATCTAATTTGACGACCCCCGAGATCTTTGGCATGAAGTCTCCAACTCCACAATACTTATACCTACAAAAGTTGTTGAAATAATGTTTAAAGACATTATATTTGATTTCATATGTCTTAAACTTGTAAATACGAACATTTTGATTATTATATTTGATTTTATATTTCATACAAATTTAATTGTGATACTTTTCATGTTCACTATTGTTTAACTTAAATACAAAATGCAATAACTTTAAACATAATACAAAACATAGCATTACCTTGGACAAAAACCAACAACATATCTTTAAGTAAAGATTTTATTTATCGATCATCTAGATGTCATTGATGCTCACGCTTCTTTGTCTATAAATGTACATATCCATAGGGGTGTTCAAACTTGGATATTCGAAATTTCGGATATCCCAATTTCGGATATCCGAAAATTTCAGATAGTGGATATTGATATCTAAATCTGTATCCGAAATATCGGATATCCGAATTTCTAATATCACTTCGGATATCCGATTTTATAAAACTTTTTTCCAAATTTAATTAAATTAGCCTAAAAAATCATTTATCCAATAAATACATCAAAATAAACATATTTGATATTACATTGTAGTATTCAAAACCAAACAAAGTAAAAAGAGTATGAGATTAATCGACGAAACATAGTCATATATAAAAAAAAGAAATATATTTTTTGCAATTTGGATATCGGATAATCTGAAATATCCGAAGTATTGTAAAATCACTATCCGAATCTGAATCCGAAAATATGGATATCCGAATTTCGGATATCCGAAAATTCGTATATCCAATTTTCCGGATAATTTAGCATCGGATTTTCGGATCGGATATTCGGATACGGATTTTTGGACACCCCTACATATCCGTACGTATGATCAAGTTATAGCAACCCATAGGAGCGATACTCTAAATAGCATTCCATTAATAAACATCGCAATCATTATATAAAACATTGCTACCGCGAAAACAAGACGACAAACTAAAAAAGTTTGTAAACAAGTTAATAAAATAACTATTTTTAAGATTTATATTTGGTTTCATAAAGTTAGAAACGAACCGGTTTTTAACACCAACAAAAGCCGGATTCATGAAACCAAAGTCTAAATTCCGAGTTGAAAGCGGGTGCCTTGACACCATTCCGGTTTTAAAATCAATCCTTACTTTCTCCACCGACGCATGGATCAAATCCATCCTCCCCAACGTATGCTCCACCAATAATATGTTCGGCGCCACCATCACCACCGTATCTCCGCCGTCCTCCTCCCATGCATTGATCGAATGTATAATATGGAACCCCAGGACCTCGAACCACTTCATCTCCAACTCATCTTTTGCTTACCTAGGGATCACCCTTAGTCGTGGCACTTTCCAGGGGTCTGTTCTCACTGGGACCCGCTGCCAATCATCCCTATTGGGCTCATTCCGATTTGGATCTCAGGAAAAACGACGTAATTTTTGGTGATGGCGAAGTCGTGGAGAAAGGAAGGGCATGTCATCGAGAAGATCGGGACATCGGCTTGTTTTCCTCCGTTTTCATTGAACCGAAAAAAAGTCAAGAAAGGACGCATTGGGCCGTACCGAAAAGCAAAAGCTTCTTTAGAGCATCCACAATGGTGGAACTTTTTATAAGAGCTTTTTCAAAAAAATTTATGACATGTCATTGTCACATAATTATATTAAAAAGCTTATAAATCTTCCACTATAGTAAAAGCTTTTTCATTAAGCTTGATACATTTAATTATTTTGTATAAACACAAATATCAATAAAATAATAATAAATATTAAAAAGCTTGAATGGTAGAGCTTTTTAATGGCAAAGTTATATGAAAAAGCTTTGCTAACAAAAAGCTTCCACTATGGTTGTTAAAGCTTTTTTAATTGAAAAAGCTCTAAAAAAAGGTTTGAAAAAGCACCATAGTAGATGCTCTTAGTTACTCGATCGATTTTTGGATGAGCAGTCATGTTCAGGGAAAGCTTACTGTCAAAGTCATGGCGGCCAACTGTAATTATATCACCGTTTGGCGTAAATTTGAGGGCATACAGGATATCAGATTCGCTGAGTGCATAAAGCTTATTCCCAAAAAATATCAAGCTGGTGTTCACCGTTCCAACGCCTTTTGACGGATCAAATTGGCCGGAAAAAATCGGCCTACTGCGACTGCCATCCGAGCTGCAGAGGCGGTAATACCATTGAACCCTAAAAAGAAATTTGGGATGATGGGGAATCCGGCGGCCTTCTCAACGTTATACTTGTATGTCTTCACATATCGACTACAGAATGTGGCTTTCCCTTTTGAGATACGAATAGCGTGAACCATGCCATCACTGTCGAATAGGTGGTAAGGACCCCGTGGTAGAAACTACGGATTAGGTCCGTTACGAAGGTAAACTCCATCCAGGCAACTCAGAAGGGTGCCCTGAATTACATGGCAGTCAGTAGGAGGGAGTTCGTCCACCAGGGATAAGTTATCCGACAAGACTTGTCTCGGGTCAATCGAAACCCTACGTGGTGGATCTATGAATTAACTTGTTTATGATGTCGTCAAATGCCTTGAAGATCGTCGCTGGTAGTGATTGATTTACCACCGCCGATGTTCTAATACGCTTCTCTATATTCACCGGTTGTGTTGGCTTTTTTGGCCGATCTTGGTTTGACTGTTGGTGGTGGTTGTGACGGATTGTGGCTTATCGTCGATTCTGACGGAAGAGACATGAAATGTAGACGAGGACGGTGGTTGTGGCAGCGGCGATGGATGGGCGACAGTGGAATTCGGTGGTGGAAATGTTGGAACAAATGAAGAAGAAAGAGAATTCATAATGTGGCGGTGAATGCCTTCCACATGAGTGACGAGCCATGCCTTTATAAAGGTACCGAAGTAACGAACAATTTGTTATCAATCCCTTTTACATGCTTCGATATTTTTCTTCAATAATTTATGATGAAATTACATAAATGGTTCTTCTGCTTGGAGAAAAGTAACAGAAATAGTCATTATGAGAATTTTTAGACATGGATGATCCTCGTGGTTTTAATATTATGTTAAAAAAGCACTCTTAAATTAATATTAAATGATAAATTTACCCAGTTTCAAGTATGTGTCACGTTTGATTAGTTGGATTACTTACCATTTAAAATAGAAAATGGTATCTGGACCATTTGTATAAAAGTGTTTATGGAATAAATGTACATATTATGTTTGGACTATTGGCATTGTGGGTCCTTTATGTTCAGTTTATGTTATTCGATGGACACAACATATTAAGGGAAGGGTGGTAATTTCCTTATTAGTCTTGCTATGTATTTAATGCAAACCAATTTGAGGAATACATAAACTCACAGTACATTTATTTTGTTTTTTGTTTTCCAGTTATTTCTCCCCTTAACACCATTGACAAACATAAGGAGAATTAACATCGATTTGAAATTCGTTCCAATTGGATTTGGTGTATTAAGGGATTACATATAATCAAGACGGTCTATTGTTTCGTCATCATCAACGAATCATGTTACTTTTGTCAAATTCGAAAGTGAAATCTCCAATAAAGTCTCAATATTTTGACTCGGTTTATGAAAAAATCCCAAATTAATTTTTATTTACAAAAAAAGACAGAAAACCGGCTAATGTATTCAAATTAGCCTCTTTTAACCTTTTCAGCAGGTTACATTGCCACGTGTAAAGTCTACATGTTTTATATATCAATAAAGTCCCAATATTTTGGCTCAGTTTATCGAAAAGTCCAAACATGTTTTATTTTCAATAAAGTCCTAATATTTTGGCCTAGCTTATGGAAAGGTCCCAACATTTTAGCTTAGTTTTTCTTGGAAAATATTACGTATTTTTACATGTATTTACGTTTTTAATAACGTTTTTATATGTTTAAAAATTTATTTTTACATATTTATAAAAAATACTAAAAAATAACGTATTTATAACGTAAAAAACTTAAAAAAATACGCCTTTAATAACGTATTTATACGTCTTTAATAACGTGTATTTAATAACATAAAAATAATTAAAAATACGTAAAAAGTAAAACAATGTATAAATACCATTTTAGAAACGTATAAATACGTAAAAAGTAAAACAATGTATAAATACCTTTTTAGAAACAATGTATAAATACCTTTTACGTATTTATATGTTTCTAAAAAGGTATTTATACATTATTTTACTTTTTACGTATTTTTAATTATTTTTATGTTATTAAATACACGTTATTAAAGACGTATAAATACGTTATTAAAGGCGTATTTTTTTAAGTTTTTTACGTTATAAATACATTATTTTTTAGTATTTTTTATAAATATATAAAAATACATTTTTAAACATATAAAAACGTTATTAAAAACGTAAATACATGTAAAAATACGTAATATTTTCCAAGAAAAACTAAGCTAAAATGTTGGGACCTTTCCATAAACTAGGCCAAAATATTAAGACTTTATTGAAAATAAAACATGTTTGGACTTTTCGATAAACTGAGCCAAAATATTGGGACTTTATTGATATATAAAACATGTAGACTTTACACGTGGCAAGGTAACCTGCTGAAAAGGTTAAAAGGGGCTAATTTGAATACATTAGCCGGTTTTCTGTCTTTTTTTGTAAATAAAAATTAATTTGGGACTTTTTCATAAACAGAGTCAAAATATTGTGACTTTATTGGAGATTTCCCAATTCGAAATCCCAAGTAAGTTTTCATTTTGTTCGTGTATTAATATAAGTCTTTTTTTGAATGACAACAATTTTATTAGAAAAATACAGATACAAAAGAAGATCCAAACAAATAGACAATAGCTATGAACCTCCATGTTGGTCTAATCTAGCGAAACAAAACAGTGGTGTAGAATTAATCACCTCGATTCGATTTGGGCACCTTATATTGCACCATTTCAAAATCCATTCCCAAACGAGTCTTCCATTTTGATTTTCCACCACCATCTGTATTAAGTTTTGTATTCTTAAAAGTATTTGGGGATTCCTGTTGTGCTTTAATTAGTTATTTATTTGATGTCTTACACAATTTTAACGATAAAGGAAACCTCACTTTTCATTGTATCACTTTTGCATCCACAATTCTTCAAAAGGAGAATGATATAAGACACAAATGAACATACATATTGTTATGATACATGGCAGTGGCGGAGGCTTTAAGGGGCCGGGGAGGCCATGGCCCCCAGCTTTTGTGCCTTAGAACATGGATGATCTATTACTGAAAATATTGTTTACACCAAAACGTATTTAGAAGAAACATACTACGACTTTCCATATCTTGAGGGGGAAAGATTAAAATTTAAAAGTCTTTTTATACAACAAAAATTACGAACTACTGATCTAAATCTAAAAATCACAATAAAACAAATCCTAATCACCGATTCAAAAGGCCAAGAAATTCTCTAAAATCCAAACTTTTATAGAATCCACAAATGAGATAAAACAAAGCTAGATGTAAAACCCAAAAACCCTAGACGGCAGCCCTTACCCGTCGCCGCCCACCGCTTTAGAGATGGCTCCGATGACTACCAGAAACCGTTGCTCTCCACCGCGCTTGTGTGTCTGACCTCGTACCTCTCGCCCATCCCAATAATCTTGCTGATGTATGTGCATTGCTCTATCTCTCGCTCTCTAATATCTCTAGGTTTGCTTTTGCCTCTTTATTTTACTTTGTTTGTATATTTTGCCTTGAGATAAACTTTGTTTTATTAGATGGTGCCCTATTCAACTTTCTGCCGGTTTATGAAGAAGAAAGAAGGCTAAAAACATAGCTTTTGTCAGCTTTTACTTTTATAATAAAATTTGAAAGGTTTTGATTATTTGTTAGGTTAATAACTTAGAAAATAAAATTTGTCTTTGGTTTGCTCTTTCATTCATTTACATAAATTTATTTATATAAGATACTATGACTTATTTGTTAATTTTATTAATGTATACTAATTATCATATACTTGTAATTAAATTTCATTACTTTATTGACATTTTAAAATTGTTTTAAACTTTTAATTCTATATATTTCATTGATATTTATGGGTTAATTATTAATTTCAAGATGATTAACTTTGATGTGTTTTCTTAGGTTTTAGCTTTAGTCTCCTTTGAACATTTGTGTTGCAAAAGTGAACTAATCAATAATATGGATAAATGCATGTTGGTTGATTTCCAAAACCTGATAATTTCTAGTAATACAGTATTAAAAGAAAATATAAATTAGCTTTTGAAAAATATAAACCAATATGTATTTGTATCCTTTGGCATCCCGGCCCCTCTAGTTTTCGTATTCGTGTTCCGCCCCTGATACATGGACCTACATCACAGACAGACTTGAAAAAACACACACAGATACAGACATATCATCAACGCAAACACATCACACATATATCTCAGAAAGTACATAGACAATCGTATGAGACTTCCTTCTTTGTTACATAAATCCGAAGTAAACCGTTGAGAATTTTTTTTAACAAATTACCAATTTCAAAGGAAAAAGAAAACCAATGAAACATCATTTTAACCCCTAAATGGCATACTTCAAAACTTTAAAATTACATTTTAACGATTTGAACCACAACTTTTAAGTATTATATAATACACAAATGAATGCATGCATACTATTATCAGTCATGCATACATCACAGACACACATCAACCTCTCAAATTTAATTGAATAGAAACCACGTAGGTGGTTTAACTCATTTGTTTGACTGCAGATAACATAGAATTAAATACATTTTCCACACACACACATCAACATCTCTATTTTAATTGAATAAAAAGCATATACGTGGTTGAACTCATCTATCTGACAGCAGGTAACATTACATATAATTTCATATAATTTTGTTCCTATTAATTTACCATCTTAAAATTTAGCCCTCAACATTTATAATGTCCCCATAATCGAAGAAAGGCTTATAACCAATAAGCCTCAATTTAATTTGTATTACAGTCCATAGAAGCATACAATAGAGGATTAAAATCTCATAAAATAAGATTCCTTAGAAAAATGTGGTTCTTCCACTTATGCAGGATGGATTCAAATCACATAAACCAAGAATTCTTAAATAGTGATTCCTCAACTTATGTAGGGTTTCAAAGGTCCCAAACCAAATACTTGAAACCGGAGTTTAAGATGATGTAGTTAGTTACTTGGAAAGAAGAAGATGGGAAAGAAGAAGATGAAGTAATGATATGTTACTTTTTTTATAATTTTCGGTGGTAGAAAAGGCCAAAAACTCAAACTTGAGAAGAATTCATAATTTTCACATGGTTATCAGAGTTCTATAATATCATTGTAGTAGTAATCATGTTAAAGGAAATCATAATTGAGAAACCTTGAAATTTTGGTTATGAATATTAGTGTATTATACAATAAACCCAAAAGTTCGGTTTCTATAGTTCATTTTTACCCCATATAATGCAATAGCCAAAAAAAAAAAAACACTTATCAATTCAGAATTCCTACTTAAGAAACCATTAAAATTTGGTAGTGGTTATTACAGTTCTGTAGTTGAGTTCAATGACGATCATTATCAAATAATAGAGGATTAAAAACTTGTGATTCGTCTAGTTAAGGCTCAATTTTATTCATATAATAGAAGCAGATAATAGCGGATTCAACGCTTATAAAACCAAGAATGCTTAAAAACCTACGATTCGTCCACTTATGCAGGGATTAAAAAGTAATAACATCATAAACCAATAAGACTTAAAAGAGAGTTTAATAACGCCATAAACCAAGAATACTTAAAATAAAGAGTTTAAGAAGATGAATTACCCGGCAATAGAAGACGCAAAAGAAGAGCTTTGGCAACCGATGAGTTAGAAAGTTGGGAAGAAGAAGACGAAGTAACAGTGTCTTTATTTAATTTACAGCGATATATAAAAGGGTAAAAAGGGGAACTCAACCAAAAAGCAAGTGAAACGTGTTAAAAATACTTTAATTGCCAGGAGTCGAACCACAGACGGAGGGGTTAAATGGCCCTAAACAAGTGAGCCAAAGAATGTTTTTGTTACAAAGTTTCGACGTTATACTTAATAAACATTTACCAAGTTGAGATAGCTTGACTCAAACTCGACCCGTTTAATTATCGTGTCGTGTCGGTTCTAAATAGTCTTCCTTTGTATTTCTTCTTCTTATTCCGTGCTCCTAAAAAGGTGATAAGTTTGTTGGATAGTATTCGAATGAAGTTTCTTTGGGGTGGTGTTGGAGATAACCAAAAAAAAAAATTAGGTGGCGTGGGAGAATGTTATCAAGCCTAAAAGCCTTGGTGGATTGGGTGTTGGGTGTTTTGATATGGCTAACTTCGCTCTTCTTGTTAAGTAGTGGTGGAGGGCTAAAAATGAAAACGATTCCCTATGGTTTTCTTGTTTACGTGCTATGCATAACATTAATCTAATTGATGGTAGGGACATAGCCAAAAAGTGGATAAAAGGTGTGTGGTTTTGTATCTATCAAGAAGAAAAAAATTACTCCCGGGTCTTCAAAAGAGATAGAAAGAATCCTATGGTGATTGTGGATGATGTTAGTGTTACTACTTTGAATTGGATTAGGTGTAGAGCTAATTTTAACACTATGAATTGGTTTGATTGGTCTCTGTCCTCCTTTTTTTGAACTACTTTTTGTAATTGCTCTTGAGCTCTTCGCTTGAGAGCTTTCTGTTTTTTGTGTGTTTTAATGCATTGGCTGTTCAAAAAAAAAAATAATAAATAAATGACCATGCCGTATCAATAGCATTTAGCGAAGAATTATTTTCGCGTTGGAGTTACGTATGATTACTCTATAAATTTTTGTGGTTCCGTTTTTCTTTTTCAAAATGCACCCTTGTTTTGAAGTGCCATAAGAAGTAGCATCGCCTTGGACATTTTTAGATTATTTGGAATTACAATATTGAAGATTAGAAGGTTTGATGGACTAGAGAGAATTAGAGAGTTTTTTTTAGAAAGAAACAAAGATTGGGGTTAGAAGAATAGTTGAAAAGTAATAGGCTATCTAGGATGAAGTTTGAAAAAATGATAATAAAACAATATAAAATATAAAAATATGCTACTATCCGTTTCCGGCTGTTGGGTTGATTTTGAGGGCTTGACCATGTATGACCGGTCTAAGACCAAAACCGACCATTTTCGTATAGTTGGAAAGATCGAGACCGGTTCCGATTTTTGTCTAGAGTCTTAACCGGTCTAAGGCTGCCCGGAGTAAGAGGTCGCCAAGCCTCTTGGCGAGTGGCCTCTTCTCGTCAACACCACTCCGCCATCCCACTCGCCAACCACCATCGCCATCCCCTTGGCGAGATGCCAACGGCAAAAAAAACAGCATTTTTCCTTCAATGGCATTCTCCTTGGCCATTGGCCACCACTGCCTACAAAATGGTCAACGCCTGCCAACCCACAAAACTCCTTGGCCATTCGTTGACCATTGGTCACCACTCCGTGTAGTCTAAGTATCAAAGCGGCCCAGATTGACAATTTAGATACGATCCTCAAATTGACAATTTAAAATTTGTAACATATATTATTTTAACTACAATTAACAAATCATATTTGCAAAAAAAAAATAAATAAATAAATAAATAAAAGTTAAAAATGATAAAGCTCATTAAAACTTAGGTAAATTATATAAGATTAGTCTTTTAAATAAGAAAATTGATTATAAAAAATATATTCATAGAAATTTGTATCATTAAAAGTTACATTATTAATAATAATAATAATAATAATAATAATAATAAAAAAAGGGGTTTGTATAACACCATTCTTCCCATTGTTGATAGAATGAGGAAAAAAAAATTATATTAATGAGTTATAAGCACATTCTAAAGACTACTTGTTTGTGATTTCATCATATCAAACAAGTAATTATTTCCAACATTTTTAAGAAGTATTTAACTTTAACATAAAATTTTTGAAACAAGTCGACCTATTTTTTTTTTAGAACGGCAAATCTATCATACTCCTAAATTACTCCTAGTTATGTTAGTAGTCAATTTTTTATGTATAATGATCGTTTACGAGAGACCCATTAATTTTAAGCGAGTGCTAGTCATTGGTGAAGGAAACATATTACTAGTTATGCATGCCGTACGTGCCTCAGTTTTTAGAAGAAATTAGTTGTTTCTTTTCTACAAAAGGAAGCATATATAAGGGTGTTTTGGAGCTAGAAAAAAAAATTGGGGCGCTTTTTGAATTTATAAAAAGTTCTGGACATGTCTGGAAAATGAAAAAAGCAGAAAGATTCCCGGGGACTTCTGTAGTAGAAGAAAGTTGAGGGGAAAGAACCAATTGTACATGGATCATTTATGTCTTATAAATGCATTAGATGTTCTATAAATTGAGTAAAATCAATAATATTTTGTCCAACTTTAATTTTATATAAAATAGTTTTAAAATCAATATTTAAAATATATCCTAAAATTTCATAATTTAACAAAACAAATCCAATTAGTACAAATTATATTTTGGATACATTTTTCCGTCTTTTTATATACTTTGACGATCTCGCAATGTATTATATAAGATGAATATCCGCATGTTGCATAGAAAGAAAATTATTTAGTTAGGATATAGACAAATACATATTCTTATACCTAATTAAAATGTTTATATAAAATGTCTTCATTACTTTTAATTACATGATAATAGTTAAATGTATCAAAAATTTTGGAAAACAAAAAATTGTAACAATTCTATTGAATAAATAAAATTTATCGAATTAGATTCAAACTAATAAGATGAATAGTTATCTCGAACCACCTATATTTAAGGGTAGTGCTATACATACCCCTCTCTTCTTACTATACCCCCTGATTTGACATACTAATTTGTTTTATTTCAATTTCGTTTTTTATTGTCTTTTTCTTTATTATTATTATTATTATTATTATTATTATTATTATTATTATAAAGAAACGGATTTGATGTTTTGTTTTGGAATCTTTTTACGTTATATATATATCTTGCATTGTACAACAATTTTATATATCTGTCTATATCAATTTGATACAACGACTGAATCGTATGACAAGTTTTCAAACTGACCAGGTATGTATTTTTGCTAGATATTTTTGCTAGATATTTTTCAAACTGAATCGTATGACAAGTTTTCAAACTGTACATTTGTGTTATTTTTTATAGATATTTTTGCTATATGACTAAAAATGGACACCTGTGGCTAAGTAAATCTAAAATAGAAATTTATTAACAAAACTTTTATGTAGTTGATGATATATTAAGAGGTTAGGATAAATAAGGAAAACAAATATTATATATATATATATATATATATATATATATATATATATATATATATCATGTAATCGTGAAAAATCGTAACATGAATAACGATAATAGAAAATAATATAACAGATGAAAAAGTAAATAAAAGGAGGATTGAAAAATGCAAAATCCTAAAAACAGAAGTTATAAAAAAATTGGGTTACCGACTCATCAGTTGTCTCAATGACTTTGTCCATCTTCGGTGACGTCGTCCGTTGAATAGGTACAAAATGCCTTTTTTGGAGATTGTTGGTGTTACGTCAACAAACACGACATTTTCCATTGGTTTTGGGTTCATGGATCAAGAAAAGGAACCTAATTACACTTGGGCTTTAAGTTGTCTGAAGACCATACTCGACATATATGACAGCCCACGTGTGATTGCTACTGACAGAGAGTTAGCATTGATGAGTGCATGTACAAAAGTATTCCCGTCAGCCATTCATATACTTTGTAGATGGCATATATCTCAAAGTATATTAGCTCATTGCTGCTCGAATAAATGCTTTTGCTCGTTATCCAGATAACACACCACGCAATTGTAATACCGAACCATTTACTATCTCTGATTAATAAGACAAACTTTGTTTTAGTATTATTATTTATTTTGTATTTTTTTTATACACTCGTTCGAATTTGACATAACCGTTTTGATATAATTTTATAAATTTATAAACGTCGTTCGTTCTGTCGTAATTAATAAAAAACTATTGTTTTATTGTTATTAAAACATAAAAATTACAAAAGGTAAATTTGTTATTATTGTTTTTCTAATAATAATAATAATAATAATAATAATAATAAAACAAATCAAATATTATTTGTAAAAAGAAAAAAAACAACAAAAAGACAAAATAGTTAAAAAAACAAAAAAAAATTACAACAAAAAACAAAATTTCACATCAGGGGGGTATCACTAGACAATAGGGGGTATGTATAGAATGACCCATATTTAACAGTATCTACGTACAAGTTGTATATGGATAATTTTTTGTAAATTTCAATTTAATTTTACTTTTAACTATTCTAAAATCAATTTAAAAACAACTATTTGGTCTTGATTCAGTTTCAGATATTTAATTTAAATTGATAGTGTGCTTTTTTGTTTTCCATACTTACTTTATCTTATAATTATGATTATATATATATATATATATATATATATATATATATATATATATATATATATATATATATATATATATATATATATATACACACACACACACACATACACACAGACACACAGACAACTGTCTTAAATATTCGATAATATATATAGACAAATTCTAGAAAGATTTTTATTATATTTAGTTTTAATTAGTGTCGTTGGTTATAAATGAAATATTAAGATACTACATTTTAATAATGAAAATTTTGCTTGAAATACTAAACATTTTAGTTTAAACTGATAGTGTGCTTTTTGTTTACCATACTTACTTTATCTTATATATATATATATATATATATATATATATATATATATATATATATATATATATATATATATATATATATATATATATATATATATATATATATATACTAGTTGTAAAACCCGTGTATTACACGGGATGATACAAAAAAATTATTAATTAAGAATATCTAAACATTAATAATTTTACATAAGAAATTTGTTTGTGTATCGTGACATCTTGCTTTTGATTTTTACTATTACGACTTTGTATTTTGATAAATATAATTGATTATGAGAATGTCACCGGTACTAAAATCAAATTCACTATTATGATTGGAATCATTATTCAAAATATTATGACGTCAATTGTCTCTCTATTGTCTCACAAATCATTATACACATTAAAAAAATAATATGATATTAAAAAACAATTATTTTTGAAATTAAATGATAACAATTAATTTTGAAATTGAATGATAATTAAACCGATCATTAATGAGTTAGAAACGTTTCAAACCAATTAGCTTTTTTAAAAAATTTAAAATTATGAGAAAATGACATGTGGCAAAATGAATGTGGTGATGACATGTGGCTTTGAGTTACTTATTTATTAGGATAGGATATATATATATATATATATATATATATATATATATATATATATATATATATATATATATATATATATATAGACACACACACACACACACACACACAACTGTCTTAAATATTCGATAATATATATAGACAAATTCTAGAAAGATTTTTATTATATTTATTTTTAATTAGTCTCGTTGGTTATAAATGAAATATTAAGATACTACATTTTAATAATGAAAATTTTGCTTGAAATACTAAACACTTTAGTTTAAACTGATAGTGTGCTTTTTTGTTTTCCATACTTACTTTATCTTATAATTATTATTTTATTATATATATATATATATATATATATATATATATACACACACACACACAGACAACTGTATTAAATATTCGATAATCTATAACGACAAATTCTACAAATATTTTTGTTATATTTATTTTTAATTAGTCTCGTTGGTTATAAATGAAATATTAAGATACTACATTTTAATAATGAAAATTTTGCTTGAAATACGAAACACTTTAGACAAGAAAATCTTTATAATATGTCAATATTAGTTCATGCTCGATGTTATAAATTTTAATAAAATATTCAATAAAAAGAAACTTAAAGCTAATAAAAAATCTAAATTATTAAAAATAATATTTTAGTATTGTTGAAAATTATTTAGAACAACATAAAACTAAATAACAAATGGCGATTTTCAATCTACATATTTTTTCTTTTAAGTATTTTTGATACTTTTTTTTTCATAGGCAGCTTATAGTCAAAGTTGGATCGTAAAAGTTTTAAATTGAATTATACGGTCTAGTGCATGTGGTTTTATGCAATTTCATAAAGGAATCCAAAGATCATCACAAGATCGACTCCTTATTTTTTTAAATACAACCTTATTAGAATAAAAATAATAAAACTTTTAACTATTTATTTTCTTGAACTTTAATAGTTAAATACATTTTGATTGATAAAAAATGACTAATGAATTATATAATTATTTTAAATTTGAGAGAAATTATATTTATAGAATAAAAAACTTCTTAAGTTGGTCTATCATGGCAACGTGGGATCAAACTTTCCTTTATCGTGTGTCATTTTTGTATTATTTTTCTTATCCCAATCGCTTAACAAACACCATTGAAGAGAAATCAAACATATTAAGAGATTGATATATTTTTCTCCCACATCATTTAATAAATAAAATTCAAGGGAAAACTGTCATTTATAAGTAGAATCGCTAAAACCATTTTCTTAATATCTTTGTTATTTTGTTATTTTAAATTTGTCTTAGGCATTAATTGCAACATCCATGAACCATTGGTTTCAGTTTCGGGATCGAGTCTATAAAATTTGGTCAAATACCCATCGATGCTAACTAATACTTTTTTCAAAAAAATTCAAATTAATATGGTAAAAGATAAATATTTATCTTGAACTACATTGATTGAATGATTTCTATTATAAGATTAAAAATCGTCACTTTAAACCATCAATAATAAGAAATAAACAAATAGATGAAATCTATAAATTTGAACAATAATTAAGGGATATTGTAAGTATTTTATTAGTTTAACAATAGCTTTTATTGCCACTTAAAATATCATGGAAAATATACTTTTAGTGATAATAACAGAGACATTTTAATCATGTTTACGATATGTTATATAGTAAAAAACCGCACATCGCACCACCTATGCGATTTGTGATTTTGAAAAGAACAAACCATATCATAAAAATTCAAATTTATATTATATAGTACACTACATGTGGTTTTGTGCAACTTAATGAAGGAATCCAGAGCTCATCTCGATATTGGCTCGCTATATTTTTAAAGCTCGACATCATTAGAGTAAAAATTATAAAAACTATACATTTCCATGAACTTTAATATTACGAAATGTTTCTAACAATAAAAAATGACTAATGATTTATATAAATTGTCTCGTGGTCCACTAGTTCAGGTTAAACTTATAACACCACATAAAACATGTATAATGTCAACAAATATTGAGGAAATCTTACGGCTCATAAGTAGACACTTCCATAAGTGTGAACAATTACGAAAATAAACACGTAGTTCCCTAACAATCAAGTGTTATCTTAGACTTAGCGGTCTAACCATCCTATAGGTCTGCAACCTATCTTAAGATCTTAGGTTCAACAACCTATCTTAGGATACATCCTATTACAACACTTATTTTTCTCCTTACGGTCTTATCTTAAGTCTGCATCTCGCTTAAGCCTCACACAGTTTAAGGCTAAGTTCGAGTCTCGACACCTGATTCTCTTAAACTATAGCTCCAATACCAAATTATAACACCTCATCTTTCATACATCTTAATTGGTGTAATAGTTTATAAAACATTGTGAAGTAAAAATTTTAGTCTTTCAAAAACTTTTCTCGTGACATTAAGTTATGTCTTTTAAAACTATGGTCTGAAAAAAAAAACAAGTTTAAAAGTATTTAAACAGCATTGCGGGTTAAAAACTTATATCAACTCAACCATAATAAATAAATAAAATATCTCAAGCTAATGTCCCATAATTATACAACATTTCTACCGAAAATTCGGCATGACTTTTGGGCTAAATGGATAAAATCCATATTGAACTGACTCAATCAAAAATAGCCCAAAAACAATAAGGGACATAACAAAACATTACAGTGCAACTACGAATGTATACTATACCATATACAACATGTCTCTCAATAAATCACATGACTATACCGTCTAAGGGATCAAGCTATCTTCCAATCAATATTTCCGTCTATAATCCTGATAATGACTTCTAAGCCATTCATTCCTTTCATCCAATGTTAATCACCCTATTCCTGAGATACATAGCATTAAAACAATCGTACGTGAGACATAAATGTCTTCATATATATGACGGTATCGTATGAAGGCTTGATTGCTGGTTTGTTCTGTATCTCCAGGAAAATTTAATTTCTCTTGGTACCTTGGAGAAGATCGGACTGTTTTGCTGTTTAAGAGTCCGAAAGACAAATAGACAATATCCTAGTCAAAACCTAACGACTAGCGTTGAATCTTTTTATTATTTTTATTTTTTTTAGTAAAATGGGTTGATTGAAATCAATGTCATCAATTTGTGGTATTCTCTTGTTGTAATTGGTCACGTCTTTTTTTGTTAATTCATTTACGTTGTTCCAAAAAGAATGATTAATTTTTGTTGTGATTAAACCAAGTTACGTTTTCTCCATAATTAAGAAAAAGGTAAATATGGTAAAATCAACATACCTCTTCTCAAATTTCATTTTAGAAAACGTGTTTTTAAAGTTAATGTTAAATGGCATATCGTTAAATTTAAAAATAGAATAAGAGACTCAATTATTAATAAGTCAAATTATCTTTAATTTAGTTAGTGGCTTTACTATAAACTTTTTAGAATGTGCTCCTGGATGTTGATTTGGAAAGTATAAAGCAAGGTCATTACGTTTTAGTCAAATTATCTTTTTTGGGTAAGGTCGGAATATGATTATAAGATCAGATATTTATATCGTAAGATTTGTTGAGACTTTGTCTTCAAGTGATGATGTTTAAAATAAATAAAATAACAAAGTTTGCAGCGAAAGCTAAATATTTGAACAAAAACATAAAACAGTTTTAATTAAACAAAGGATCCTGAATTACAATGGTAGTCACTCCCTTTGTGTTTATGTTTTTGTTCAAGTATAAAATATAATATTTTCTCCTTTTAATTAAATAAATTTATAACCTTAATAATATAAACCTTTTAATATATTATTTTTATACACATACAGCCACACACACACAGCCACACACACACACACACACACACACACATATATATATATATATATATATATATATATATATATATATATATATATATATATATATATATATATATATATATATATATATTGCAAGTAGGGATAAATCCTATTACACGGGTACGTAATATACTACAGCCTAGCTAGGTACATGTGGGATTGTTCGGTTGCTATGCCGTTGAACCTTCCCCTTCTCCGAGTAGATGCTGCACAGAGACTAGACCCGCACACGCAATCGGCAAACCCTATGGCGCAAGCCACGCCCCACCCCGTAAGTGACGTCCTGCGGGCAACAGACTGGTTAAACCAGCCCCGGGTACACAAACAACAGCTAGCACAGAGGCTACGAATGGAGCTTTAATATCTTTGGCTTCCACTTGCACGCGGCAAGGTTCGAACCCACAACCTCGCATACGCGAGGCGAGAGTCTTACCCGCCACGACCACCCTTGAGTGTGTTATATATATATATATATATATATATATATATATATATATATATATATATATATATATATATATATATATATATATATATATATATATGTGTGTGTGTGTGTGTGTGTGTGTGTGTGTGTTTATAAATGTTATTTATTTTAACATTTAAAAGAAATACATGTTTATCAAACTTATTTAAACCATTTAACCTTTAAATGATATAAATATTTATACTCTCTTTTATTAATTCATATTATATGAATTAATTCTAGATTCCATAATATTTTCACATAAAGAATAAACATAAGAATTATGATATTTTAACATGAATCAAATTCATACTTAAAATGACCATGAAGGTGGCTACATTGTTATTGGTGTGACCCTATATGATCAAATATTATTAGCAGTATTATTCGATGATCATACTTGGACATATTAATCCAACAAGATCAGTCGTAAGATCATTACTTTTTATTTATTTTTTAAAATTTATAATATTTTGTATTGCACTAGCTAAGTGAATTCAATATGAACCATAAAAAAAAAATCCCTTTTTTAATAGTTCATCATTCAAAACACCATTCACACAACGATTAAGGATTTTTGTGTCCAACAATCCAAAATAGGGCAATCTTCCTCCCTCTTCCTATTTGTGCCTCTGCCTTACTCTTTCCCTCGCCTTCAAATTTCTTACCAGGAAATCTTGACCATTGGCTCTCTCATCTCACTAATTACAAAATGATTTTCCATTTAGCTAATCAATAAACTATTAAGTATGAAGAGTCTAATCCGAATCGAGGAAGTCCTTGAGGCTGCTGAAATAGATCAGCTGACTAGACTAACGAGGAATCGAGGCAAGACTGCCATTACGGTTGATGGTTGTGCTTTGGTCGCATCCGTATCCTCATCCGAAGAAGGTTCTTCATTTCCGTTGGGGGAACCAAAGCGAATAAACAGATTTAAAGTAGTATCACGATGTATTCCACCCAGATTGACAACAGTACTACTTTAGTGGATCAATAGTTTGGTTGTAACTAAAGTCACTTAGATCAGTAGAACCAAGACAAGTCTCGCTCCGGTTCGGATAAATAGTCTGATCTTCGGTTGGGGGCATGCGAAGTGCATGAAGGCGGTGCTCAGGAGATGCTACTTCAGTAGAAGTGTCTCTTTGGCACAAGTTTCTAAGTCTGATATTGGCATCATGCAGGAGTAAAAATGTGTTCTATCATGCATAGTGCATGACCTGTCCGATCAGCTAGCCTAGTGTAGAAAGCATGGTGCTAGAATATTTGCCATTATTTGCTAAGATCTTATTTTCCCGCTATATAGACGATCTTGATTCGTAAAACTAAGAATGTCAAAAACGTCATTCTTATTCAAAGAAGAGAGTGCAGTAAATATTGTATAGATTGTTTAGCGTTCATCTTAATAAAAATACTCTCTAGTTCTTATAGTGGACGTAGTTTGATCAGTCTAGATCAAGTGAACCACTTAAATCCTTGGTTGTTTGTTTCTTATTGTTGTTTTTGGTTGTCGTGATCAAATCGTATAGGAAGTGCATCGATTGAAGTCCTTCATTCCAGCATCAATTTCTTAACTATTTTCTTTACCTAATCAGATTCCAAACAATTTTTATACTTAAATTTTGTTGCATTAGCATCAGTCATGCCATTTTTTATGTCCCCCTCTCCCATACCACAAAGATGACACGAAGAAAAAGCACTACCATCCCTCTTTAAAACTAAAGATATATGACGCGTTTGCTCTATCTTGTTCTTGCGTGTAATACAATTGGAATATTTCCAATCCCATCAAGTTGAGCGAAATTACGAAAGAGAGGTTTCTAATTCACCGGTTCTTAACCTCCGACCTAGTAAGTATAAATTACTCCCTTTTGGAGTGATGGAAAGTGTGCCTGAATTTGAAGCTAAAGGTTATAGTTTCTACATTTTACCATATTCCTTAGGGAAATAACATGTTTTACCTTATTTTGCCAACAATGTACTTACATTTCTTTACCAATAAATGTAACATACTTACATTTTTCTACCAATATAGTAATGTGTAACTGATAATAATGACATATTTTAATTTCCTACACATAGATAGTTATGTAGTTATGATTTCTTGCCTATAATAGCAACATACTTATCACAAATAAAGCACATCATTTGTATAGCTCGCCAAATGTACGTATGTTGTTATTATTGGTAAAAGATAAAGTAAAGTTAATTTTTTTAGAACGGAAAATCTAACATATCGTACTCCTAATCTACACCTAAAATCCACCTATGCCTCGAACGAGGCTTGAATCAACCTCAAGGAGGGAATGCAACACCTGATACCGCTGGGCTACAAGCCCTTTGGTAAAGTAAAGTTACTATTATTAGTAAAGATATAAGTATGTAAAATAAATATCAGTACATTGCTATTAACAGTAAGATACAAAGTGCATTGCCCATATTGGAAGAAAAACGTAAGTGCATTGTTATTATTGGTAAAAGGTAAAGTAACATTAATTATTGTCGATAAAGAATGTTGGCGCATTATTATTATGGCTAAAAATGAAGTGCCTTGCTAATATCGATTGGGAGATTAAAGTACGTTCTTATTTTATGCAATTTGATTCTTTCTTGCATATGGTTTTCGTATGTGGAACTTCCACCCGCGACATGGTTGTCTCAAGGACCAAATTATTTATTCCAAGTCTAGGGACCATTTTCTTTAGGTATAAATAATTTCATAACATCATGATAAAAATGCATAGATCATTGATTGTTAGTAGCATATCCTATTTTTATATTGTTTTGTATAATTAATTCCAGTTAGTTTGGATTAAAATGGTTGTTAAATGTTTCTCGTATTTGTATGTGGTAAATGTATTCCAATATTTCATTTATGACTGAGGATTCAGTAACAAACATTTGTCATCTATACCTTTTAATGATTGACATTGTCAATCATTAAATGGTTTTTTTATCATAGTGCTTTTCTATGTTTTAGTGTGTAGGATCTTGCGATCTCAATTCGATGTTACGATCAAGATTTTGCAAAGCGAAAAGCGATCATATATAGGATCTCGATCTTGACAACCTTATATATCTTATAAAATAAAAATTGACTGAAAATATGTTATTTTTCAATATATATTATTTGCAGTTAAAATAATAAGGCCACTGCCATCTCTTCCGGAAAATTTTTACGGTTCATATGTAAGTATGTAACGGCTCTACAGAACTTCGTGCATTAAGAAAAATTATTGATACCATTGTTTAAAGAAGTCTTTGGCATATATTTGGCATTATTGATATACATAAGGAAGACAAAATTAAGTCAAATAGTTTACCTACATGAAATATATATACATAAACAAGAGACAACATTATGTACTTGTAAACTTCATCTCTCTTGCGATCTCATTCTTTTTTTGCCTCTTTCATGAAAACCTCAAAAGGTTTTTTGCATATGACTACAGACGATGCATATGCTTTACCCATATCTTCTTCTACACTCACTTCAATGTCCACATTTTTTTTTTTTTTCAATAATTTCATGATGAACTACTTGTTTATCCAACAAATGAACGTTTCATATTAAACTTTAGATGTCCAACTTGATTATTGATTATAATATTTGAAATGTTCCCAAAAATGAGTACGAGAAAAATTTGAAAATTTATTTAAGAAATGAGTTGGGGTAGAAATTTATAAGAGCCAACTGTTTAATGAGGACAAAGTCATGCAGCATCCAAGGCAATCAAATCAATCAAAACAGTACACTGCAATTGAAAATTTTAGGGTTGAAAACAGCGATTAGTGAAATAAGTCAAATAAAAAACAATGCTCCTGTATCTGTCTTTTATATCCTTTCCCCAAGACACAACAAGCTGTTCACAGACATTCATTGTTCTGATTAATCCATGAATTAACACTAGATAAAACAATAAAAAGAAAAAGAAAATTGTTAGCGACTAGCTAGTGAAAGCAGGTTCTAGATTTGATAAAGAAAGGCCATGAATCCCAGAATCTGAGTACATCTGAAACTATGGAAATAAATAAATCAACATGTTATCCTTAATGGGTATTCTATAAAGATTTGTAATTTTGAGATATGCATGCAAAGTGAAAACCCTAGATCAGAAAATTATGGTGTCAATCATAAGGTAATGATGATGAATGGGATATTTAAAGAGAGTCAAATGGTATATCATCGGTGTAAAAAGGAGATTCTTTCTTGAAACCGTCATGATGGCAAAATCAGAGTTTAAAAGACAGACAAAATATAGTCCAAACTCACAATCCCTTTCCAATTAGTTTTCAGATTTCATAGAGTAGTAGTAATGATTAGTAAACCTTTTTGGTAGGATGCTGTTTTCTGGGTATTTGACAGAGTTAAACTACAGTTAAACAAAATTCTTCATCATTACACCTATCTTCTCCTTCATCTGTCATCACCAAACATAAGCAAAAAAAATCATAAAAAACCGTAAATTTCAAAGAATAAACACAAACCCACCTCAACCATCGAATCTTAACGTGATGGGAGCCTATCGATTCAAGAAAGATCGGTTCTTTTCAAACACAGGAGCCACAATTGGGGGGAATGAAGCCTGGTCCGACGACACCAGATCAAGAATGATCTATCACCATCTCTAGTCAACGAAGACAATGAACATGAACATCAGATGCGTTGACTATGATGATATACATATATATTATGTAATATATATAGAGAGAAAAGAGATCCATAGATCGAGAGATCCATAAGGTTCTCTAGTGGCCTCGAGCCAGACAACATTCCCCTCAAAAGATAAAAAGCTTCCTCTTTCTTTGTTCGTTCTCTTTTGAATGTAGTTTCAGAGAGAGAAATGGTGAGAGATGAGAAAGGTAGGGGTCGGAAAGAGATGATAAATAAAGGAAGTTGAGAAGGGTAAGGAATGGTGGTGTGCATAAAAGGACAAGCAGAGTCATAAAGCCAAACCAACAAACACCCGCCCACTCAACTCTTTTTCTTCATCACTGCGCAAGACAAATGCATCTCTTCAATAAATGCACTACTATTTTCTATGAGAATTTTGACCCATTTAAAGATAAATAAATTGAGTTATTTTGTATATAGTAAAATGAAATAAAACTTATTTAGAATAGACATGAGTCAAATCTGTCGAAAGTTTGAATAAATGTATTCATATGGACAAGAATCTGTATTTTGAAATAAAGTTATAGTATTATTATTGGTAAAAAAAACCCTTATAATATATATGACATGTGTGTGTGAAAGTCAACTTACACAACACATACACATAGAGAAAGTTTATTTAAGATCACCCATTGTAATAACATGACTTTTATAATCCATTTAACATATCAATTCCTTATACACTTTAAAAGTTAATAACATTAGGGTTATATATTGTCCCAACCCGTTTCGTATTGTTTACTCGTTAAGCAATTGGTCAAAGTCATCTATTTTTGCAACGTCTAAAAATGGTAATGGAAGTGGTCCAAGCATTGTGTATTTTTTTTCAAAATGGTTCGTAGATACATCCACCAATTTATTTTTAGATCTATATCTTTTGTCCTGAGCTAAGGGGCATTTAAATACTGACACCGCTAGGCCAACCCCAACTTTTCAAACCATTTTTAATACATAAAAACGTATTTTACAAAGTATGGTTTAACAAAAACCATGTTATTTGTTTAATACAATCAAAAAGGGGAGTTACAATTACATATCAAACCATAAGCTTAAGAGAAACGGATTCAATCAATACCAAATATGGAAGCTGTATCCAGCTCCACTCTTTTGCAACTAGTGCTTAATTAGCAACTTCAAACTATCTCACAGCTTTATACCTGAACCTGGAATACATGGCATAAAAATAAAATACGTAAGACAAATTGTCTCGTGAGTTACATGAGTTTTAGACTCAAACTTTAAATTTCTTTTACTAATTTTTATAAACTTTCGTAACATAATATCTTTGTAAAAATCTACATAATATACACGTATCATATCTTTTTACTTTTCATAAGTATCATATATCAAACTTTGCAAAAATAATGTCTCTTATACTTTCTTTGACTGGTTTTATAAACTTGCTGGGATTTTTATACTTAGGGCATTAATCACTATAAGTGATACCCCAAGTCTCTACAATTAGAAAGAACGGATCAATACTAACGGTAGAATTGCTGAGGCAGTCTACTTCGCGAAGGGGTTGTCCCCAGTAGACTCCTTACCTAACCCGGGTAGGTTGGAACATAGTTCCCTTACTAACAATGCTAGTCACAATACCAGTCAAACATAAAATACTTTTCTGAAAACAAAACATTACTTGCACAAGAAATGGCTAAATGCCAAGCTTTTGACTCAAACATATCTTATCATAATTTAGGCTATCATCAAGAATCATACTTCCAAATATAACAGTTAACTTTCTATTTAAACTAGAAAAAAGGACCATTTTTGCAAATATTTTTCACATATAAAAATAATATATGAAATCTGCAAAATACTTACTTACTTGCCATGTATCCCAAAATGGGTAAAATGCTACATGTACTCACCAAATAATTCTTGAAGCGTTGTTTAGACGTCCCTTGGTTCTTTACCCTTTCGGTGTCCGATTATTTGACTTGCACCTATATATATAATATGATACATTAATTTACATCTTAATTGACTCTATGACGTGTTAGAGTCTTTATTATACCATCAATGGTCCAAACAATGTATAACTCAATTTTAGTTAAATTGTATTTTATACGTATTTTACTACAGTACCCTCGGAGGGTCGTATTTTAATTCCGATAAATTTTTATAAAGTTTTGGACCATTTTAGACCTATGTTTAAATTTTGAGGTCAATTGGATAAGTTTTGATCCATTTCTAAAAAATGGAAATCACAAAGCAGGGGACTCTTGATCTGGAACTGCATCTGCAGTCTGGCGCAGGGCGCGCCGCGCCCAAGATAGGGGCGCACAGCGCCTATCGAGCAGCAGCCCAGAATTTCTCCGATTTTATGCTACAATTTCCCAATTTCTCCTATTAAGTGCTGAATACTCCACTTAATCGATAGGGATTTGTTCCAAGACTAAAACCCTTCAATTTCTACAAGTTTTAAACCATTAAAATCAGATTAATCACAAGAACTCAAATTCTAGGGTTCTTGATCAAAATCTCAATTCTTGAAAAATGGCATCCTACTTCCATTTTCTTGAGTTAGGTTCTTTTAGCATGACTTATTGGGAGTGTTGAATCATTTAAACTACATGATTCATGACCAAGATTGCAAATTTCAGTTTTCTTAGAAACAACCATCAAGAACTTAAACTAGGGTTTGGATTTCTTACCTTGAAAGGTTGGAATCACCAATTCCAATGGTTAAGTTTTGATTCCTAGCTTCAAATCTTGCTTCAACTTCACGCTTTTCACCAAGATCAGTTTCTCCTCCCGTCTCTAGAACTCTCTACTGATTTGTGAGGAATTATGAGATATTTTTCTCATTTTTATATTTTCTATATTTTCAGTTTTGGTCCCTAAAGTTAACTTTCTTGAACTTTGGCCACCAAAACCAACCATCTTTCCATGAAATCATTTCTTTTACATTTTTAGTCCTAAATTATAAATAAATTTTCATAATAATTTCTGCATGTGGTCAAATGACCAAATTACCCTTTTTTAATCAAAATTCACTATTCACGCGGTAAAAGTCCAAATTTCGCATAAACTCTTATTGTTTATATTATTATCTCATATAAACATATTATTTTACCCAATGGTCTTATAATTGTCGAAAGACCGTTTTACCCTTTCGACCATAACTTCTCATAATATTACATATAACGTAAAATTACACATATTTTAGTTGACATACTTACATTACAAATTTTCGGTCGTTTCAACTACCTCCCCCTAATTAGGATTCCGTCCTCGGAATCGCTTCATAATCTGTGAAATTAGGGTATCTCTTCTTCATACTTTCCAACGTTTCCCAAGTCAAATCTGTGCCCAGTGAATGCTTCCATTTAACCAACACTAGGTCAATTTCTCTGTTCCTTAGCTTCTTGGTTTTCACCTCTAACATCGCCTCAGGTTCTTCCACAAGTCTGTTGGGTGTTTCTACCCTTAACTCTTCTAAAGGAATGGTTAACTCTTTCTTTCCAAAGTATTTCTTGAGATAGCATACATGGAATGTATCATGTATTCCCCTGAGTTCTGGTGGTAACTCTAACTTGAATGCTTGTAAACCAATTCTTTTCAGGATCTTGAAGGGTCCAATATATCTTGGACTCAACTTCCCTCTCTTACCAAACCTTATCACTCCCTTCCAAGGTGATACTTTTATCATCACCAAATCGCCTTCTTTTAGATCATAAGGTCTTTTCTTCAAATTTGAGTAGCTTCTTTGGCGATCTTGTGCAGCTTTCATATTGGTTTGTATCACCACAATCTTTTCATTTGTCATTCTCACAATGTCTGGCCCAGTGAGTTTTGCTTCACCAGTTTCTAACCAACATACTGGGGTTCTACACTTCCTACCATATAAGGCTTCAAAAGGTGGCATCTTAATGCTTGAGTGGTAACTGTTGTTATACGAGAATTCGACTAATGGTAGGTGCTGGTCCCAACTACCGCCAAAATCAATGGCACACGATCGCAACATATCCTCCAAGGTCTGAATTGTACGTTCGCTTTGCCCATCTGTTTGAGGGTGATAGGCTGTACTCATCTTGATTCGAGTTCCCATCTTTTCTTGTAGAGAATCCCAAAAATTAGACGTGAATCGAGGATCTCTATCTGAAACTATGGACAAAGGTGCTCCATATCGTCTGATCACTTCATCGATGTATAACTGAGCTAATTCTTCAAGTGAGGCAGTTTCTTTATATGCGAGAAATAGGGCACTTTTGGTCAATCTGTCAACAATGACCCATATACTATCGTGTCCTCTTCGTGTTCTCGGCAACCCCATGACAAAATCCATGGTTAGATCTTCCCACTTCCCTGCTGGTATCTGTAACGACTGTGCACTACCATACGGCACCTGATGTTCTGCTTTTACTTGTGCACAGGTATCACAGTGGGATATGTACTTTGCTATTCTCTTTTTCATCCCCGGCCACCAGTAATGTTGCTTCAAATCTTGATATGTTTTCGTACTTCCAGGATGTATAGAATACTTGGATTTGTGAGAATCATCCAAGACTATTTTTCTGGTTTTTCCATATTTGGGAACCCAAATACGTCCTTTAAAAGTACGCAATCCTTGTGTATTTACTTCAAACACCACCTTTTTCCCAAGCTTTTCTTTCTTTATGTTCTCTCCAGTCAAGGCACTGTCTTGAGCTTCTTTAATCTTTTGAATTAAAGTAGAGACCACTTCAATTCGCATGGATCTTCCTTTAACAACTTTTTCACGAACCTTTCGGCTTAAGGCATCGGCTACCACGTTGGCTTTTCCTTCGTGATATATTATCTCACAATCATAATCATTCACGAGTTCAATCCAACGTGTCTGTCTCAAATTCAATTCTTTTTGAGTAAAAAGATATTGTAGACTTTTATGATCTGTATATATTTTGCATTTCGTCCCATAAAGATAGTGCCTCCAAATCTTTAATGCAAATACAATTGCAGCCAATTCTAGATCATGAGTAGTATAACGTGTCTCTGCATCTTTTAGCTGTCTGGAAGCATAGGCAATAACTTTGCCTCGTTGCATAAGTACACAACCAAGACCTCTATTGGATGCATCGCTGTATACTACAAGCTCTTCTGTGCCTTCCGGTAAGGATAATACTGGAGCTTCACACAGCTTCTTTTTCAGTATTTCAAAGGCTTCTTGCTGTTTCTCTCCCCAAACAAACTTTACTTCTTTCCGAGTTAACTGAGTAAGTGGCACCGCTATTTTAGAAAAATCTTGGATAAACCGTCGGTAATAACCGGCTAACCCAAGAAAACTTCTAACTTCTGTAGGTGTCTTCGGTGGTTCCCATTTCAATATCGCTTCTATCTTTGCTGGGTCTACTTTAATACCTTCAGCTGAAACAATATGACCCAGGAACTGAACTTCCCGCAGCCAAAAATCGCACTTTGACAACTTCGCGTATAACTGTTCGTTCTTCAAAGTACGTAACACTTCTCGTAGGTGTACTTCATGCTCTGCTTCACTTTTCGAATAGACTAGAATATCATCAATGAAAACGATGACAAATCTGTCAAGGAAAGGTTTACAGACCCTATTCATGAGGTCCATAAACACGGCTGGGGCATTAGTGAGACCGAATGGCATCACTAAAAATTCGTAGTGACCATATCGAGTTCGGAATGCAGTCTTGCATACATCTTCATCCTTCACTCTGACTTGATGATATCCAGAACGAAGATCAATTTTAGAGAAGTAACTAGCTCCCTGCAACTGATCAAACAAATCATCAATTCTTGGCAAAGGATACCGATTCTTGATTGTCACTTTATTGAGCTCGCGATAATCTATACACATGCGCATAGTACCGTCCTTCTTCTTGACAAACAACACTGGAGCTCCCCAAGGAGAAGAGCTGGGACGAATAAACCCCTTGTCAAGAAGCTCTTGCAGCTGTGACATAAGTTCTCTCATCTCTGTAGGAGCAAGACGGTACGGTGCACGGGCAATGGGACTTGCCCCAGGAACAAGATCAATACGGAATTCGACTTGCCTAATGGGTGGTAACCCAGGTAAGTCATCAGGAAAAACTTCAGGGAATTCATTAACTACTTTTATATCCTCCATCTTCTGCTTCTCTTTCTTCCCATTCATCACATAAGCAATGAATGATTCACACCCCTTTTGGATGCACTTACGGGCCTTAATAGCAGTAATGAGACTCTGCATATTCTTCCGTCGTTCCCCATATATATATACTTTGCTATTATCAGGAAATTTAATCGACACCATTCGCTTTCCGCATAGGATTTTAGCATTATGAGTTCCAAGCCAATCCATTCCAATAACAATATCAAATCCTTTAATCCCGATAGGTAACAAGTCGGCCTTTAAAATTCGTCCGTTAATCTCCACCGGACATTTCTCGTACACATGATGTACCGTAACTAACTCTCCGTTTGCGACTTCTATGACACACGTATCATCTAATGGTTTCATCGGTATGTTTAGACGCTTACTAAAATCATGAGACACAAAAGAAAAATGTGCCCCAGAATCAAAAAGGACATAAGCAGGCTGTGAGTTTACAATAAGTGTACCTGCCACCACATCCTGATCTTCTTTGGCCTCATCAAGAGTCATCTGAAACGCTCGTCCCTTCGTCTTTACTGGTTCTGTCTTCTTATTGCTTGCAGTAGAAACTAACGTCTCATTCTTCTTCTTGGGACAGTTGGTGCTGTAATGACCCTTTTCATGACAATTGAAACATTCCACTTCACTGATATCTTTGACCTTGCAATCCTTAGCCTGGTGACCCGGAAGACCACATTTATAGCACCCACTAGTGCCCTTCTTACATTCCCCACCGTGCTTCTTCCCACACTTCTTACACTCTTTAACTTCACTTTGCTTAGAAACCCCTGATGAAAAACGGCTCTTCTTATTTGCTCCAGAGATTCCCGAAGACTTTCGCTTTTCTGCAAATGCTTGTCGTTCCTTAGCCTTTTTCTCTATCATACTCTCGACCCTGGCCGCAGATTCAATGGCTTCATCAAGAGTTGTAGCTTTACTAACTTCTAGCGAGTAGTCCGCCGGCAAACCATTAACATATCGGTTTATCCTGCCAGCCTCGGTCGGTAATGTATCTTCCAGGAATGGCAGCATCTCACAGAACTTTTTAGTATACTCATCAACCGTCTGTTTATCCTTTGCAAGAGCAAAGAATTCATTAACCAAAGTCTCCCGATGCCTGGCCGAACAAAACTTGCCTTTTAACCGTTGAACAAACTCTTTCCAAGATAAAGCATCAACAAAATCACTTCCCTTGGTTCGGCGGAGAGTATTCCACCAGTCAAGAGCACTCGCCTTTAACATTTGAGATGCGAATCCAACCTTCAAATCCTCTTCACAACGACATATGTGAAGAACTTGCTCCATTTCAGTTAACCACCGAATTGTTATTCGTGGATCCATCTCCCCATTGAACTCTTTTGGTCGACAGGACATAAAGTCCTTGAAAGTACAGGCCCCTTTAGTCTTGAACTGAGGCTGTGATTTGAAAGATGAATCTCCCTGAGAAGAAGTTTGTCTCGGATTCGTGCCTTCAGGAGCCACACTTTTCTCGCTATCTTCTTGTCGTGACTTTGATCTTTCACCCAATCGCTCATCCAAAAGACGAGTCATTTCCTGTCTGTTTTGTACTTGTGAATCATGTAACAACTTCTGAATCGCCTCCAAAGTCAATGGAGGTGGGTTGGCCTCACCCCTAGAATTGCCATCGTCAACGGCTTGGGGCTGTCGGGGAGGAATAGGAGGCCTTGCATTAGGATCCGGATTCTATGCGTACGATCCTTGTCCACTTCTAGTTCGCATTTTTCTATAAAATTTCAAATAATTTAGTCTTTCATAATATATTAAAATATTAGATTACCACTAGTTTCCCAATATTCCCTCGCGGTTACACTAGTCACAATACGCGTCCTGTGATTATGATAATACGGGCCCATATTACCATAATCACCTACACATGTTGTTCCCAATGTTTCCATTCGGTTCCACTGTTCACTAGTATCAATTAGCTACTTTTAACTCATCAATATGCTCATATAATTCCATTAGCAAATAATGTCTTATTTCCTTAAGGCATATCCATTTATGTAATTAACTTTAATTGACCATATTACTAGTCTAAGCCTAGGAGTGGAATGATCCAATCCTAATTCGCTTAAACTATGGCTCTGATACCAACTTGTAACGCCCCAACTTTTCAAACCATTTTTAATACATAAAAACGTATTTTACAAAGTATGGTTTAACAAAAACCATGTTATTTGTTTAATACAATCAAAAAGGGGAGTTACAATTACATATCAAACCATAAGCTTAAGAGAAACGGATTCAATCAATACCAAATATGGAAGCTGTATCCAGCTCCACTCTTTTGCAACTAGTGCTTAATTAGCAACTTCAAACTATCTCACAGCTTTATACCTGAACCTGGAATACATGGCATAAAAATAAAATACGTAAGACAAATTGTCTCGTGAGTTACATGAGTTTTAGACTCAAACTTTAAATTTCTTTTACTAATTTTTATAAACTTTCGTAACATAATATCTTTGTAAAAATCTACATAATATACACGTATCATATCTTTTTACTTTTCATAAGTATCATATATCAAACTTTGCAAAAATAATGTCTCTTATACTTTCTTTGACTGGTTTTATAAACTTGCTGGGATTTTTATACTTAGGGCATTAATCACTATAAGTGATACCCCAAGTCTCTACAATTAGAAAGAACGGATCAATACTAACGGTAGAATTGCTGAGGCAGTCTACTTCGCGAAGGGGTTGTCCCCAGTAGACTCCTTACCTAACCCGGGTAGGTTGGAACATAGTTCCCTTACTAACAATGCTAGTCACAATACCAGTCAAACATAAAATACTTTTCTGAAAACAAAACATTACTTGCACAAGAAATGGCTAAATGCCAAGCTTTTGACTCAAACATATCTTATCATAATTTAGGCTATCATCAAGAATCATACTTCCAAATATAACAGTTAACTTTCTATTTAAACTAGAAAAAAGGACCATTTTTGCAAATATTTTTCACATATAAAAATAATATATGAAATCTGCAAAATACTTACTTACTTGCCATGTATCCCAAAATGGGTAAAATGCTACATGTACTCACCAAATAATTCTTGAAGCGTTGTTTAGACGTCCCTCGGTTCTTTACCCTTTCGGTGTCCGATTATTTGACTTGCACCTATATATATAATATGATACATTAATTTACATCTTAATTGACTCTATGACGTGTTAGAGTCTTTATTATACCATCAATGGTCCAAACAATGTATAACTCAATTTTAGTTAAATTGTATTTTATACGTATTTTACTACAGTACCCTCGGAGGGTCGTATTTTAATTCCGATAAATTTTTATAAAGTTTTGGACCATTTTAGACCTATGTTTAAATTTTGAGGTCAATTGGATAAGTTTTGATCCATTTCTAAAAAATGGAAATCACAAAGCAGGGGACTCTTGATCTGGAACTGCATCTGCAGTCTGGCGCAGGGCGCGCCGCGCCCAAGATAGGGGCGCACTGCGCCTATCGAGCAGCAGCCCAGAATTTCTCCGATTTTATGCTACAATTTCCCAATTTCTCCTATTAAGTGCTGAATACTCCACTTAATCGATAGGGATTTGTTCCAAGACTAAAACCCTTCAATTTCTACAAGTTTTAAACCATTAAAATCAGATTAATCACAAGAACTCAAATTCTAGGGTTCTTGATCAAAATCTCAATTCTTGAAAAATGGCATCCTACTTCCATTTTCTTGAGTTAGGTTCTTTTAGCATGACTTATTGGGAGTGTTGAATCATTTAAACTACATGATTCATGACCAAGATTGCAAATTTCAGTTTTCTTAGAAACAACCATCAAGAACTTAAACTAGGGTTTGGATTTCTTACCTTGAAAGGTTGGAATCACCAATTCCAATGGTTAAGTTTTGATTCCTAGCTTCAAATCTTGCTTCAACTTCACGCTTTTCACCAAGATCAGTTTCTCCTCCCGTCTCTAGAACTCTCTACTGATTTGTGAGGAATTATGAGATATTTTTCTCATTTTTATATTTTCTATATTTTCAGTTTTGGTCCCTAAAGTTAACTTTCTTGAACTTTGGCCACCAAAACCAACCATCTTTCCATGAAATCATTTCTTTTACATTTTTAGTCCTAAATTATAAATAAATTTTCATAATAATTTCTGCATGTGGTCAAATGACCAAATTACCCTTTTTTAATCAAAATTCACTATTCACGCGGTAAAAGTCCAAATTTCGCATAAACTCTTATTGTTTATATTATTATCTCATATAAACATATTATTTTACCCAATGGTCTTATAATTGTCGAAAGACCGTTTTACCCTTTCGACCATAACTTCTCATAATATTACATATAACGTAAAATTACACATATTTTAGTTGACATACTTACATTACAAATTTTCGGTCGTTTCAAAAGGCCTTTTGGTGTCTAAGGATTATGTGTTAATTTCTCAAATAGTTGAAGTTATAAACTAAATTAGCACACGAATAAAGATGCTAAGGTAACATTATTCATATCAGTAGTAGAAAACACTTATAAAATCAATTTTTATCATAAAAACAAACACATAACAAAGTGGTTTGAAAATAATACATATTCATGTTAAGATATGGAGTCTAATATGAAGAAAGGTTTCTAATCAGAATAGATCAGGAGAGAGGTTTGTAATTAGAACTGGAACTTTAGCTAGGAGAAGACCTCAATCGAGGTCAGATAACTTCGATCATAAGATAGAGGTGTCTGCTTGGTTGAAGGAACAGAGCACCTCAGTTGTGAGATCAGAGGCTGTTGGTAGAAGAGCAGCCATGTGGTCCTCGATTCCTCTAATTCATTGGGGACCAAGTTAGTATGTTTATGGACAGTTGATATCGGTGATAGGCCCATGGCTTGTAGTCTAAGAGAAATTAGGTTAAAGGCTCTCTATAAATACGTCTCATTGATTGTACCCTAATATATGTCGAAATCTGTATTATCGAAGATTATTAAAAAATCTCTATCTGGTTCCACAGTAGACGTAGTTTGATTACTCTGATCAAGTGAACCACTTTAAATCCTTGTGTTATTTTGTTATTCACATCTTCAATATTATGATTGAATTTATTTGAAGCATCTTTAATTCCAACAGTTGGTATTAGAGCTATGACAAGATATGGAAATATTAAGAATGATAAATTTGAAGTTCACGATTTGGCTTTTGGAAGATCTTGATAGAATACTACATCTACTAGAAGAAATTACACCTACAACTGAGTGAACGAAAACCAGAAGCCATAGAGCAAGAAGATTTAGATCTATTAGATCGACATGCCTTTAGAGTAGTCAGGTTGTCATTGGTAAAGAACATTGCTTACAATATTTTCAATTAGAAGACGACGTTTGGACTGATCAAGGCGCTATCTAATATGTATGAGAAACATTCAATGGCTAACAAGGTTTTCTTGATTAGACAGTTGGTGACCACGAAGATGAAAGAAGGTTGCTCGGTGACAGATCATGTCAATGAGTTTAACTCAATAATATCAAGGTTGGTATCAGTTGATATTAAATTTGAAGATGAAGTCCAGACACTTCTATTTTTATCTTCACTATGAGAGAGTTGGTTTGGAACAGTCACAGTAGTTAATAGTTCATCTGGAACCACTAAGCTCATATTTGAAGGCATTCATGATTTAATCTTGGGGAGTGCTCTATCAGCTTGCTGAGTACTGAAGATAGAATACATAAGACCAAGAAAAATGGTGGTGGTAAAGGATGATCAAAGTCAATGAAAAGAGGACAGTCAAAGAGCAGGAAAGACATCACTTGCTGGAATTGGAAAAAAAAGCAAACACTTCAAGAATCAGTGTCTGAAACCTTCAGACGAGAAGGCAGGGAAGGAAGTGAATCTTTTCATGCAAGTACTTGTCAAGAAGTAATGCAAATCTTCAAGAATTACAATATGAAGGCGAGCTTGGAGATAACAAGAGCTTAGATATCACAAGAGTTGGGATGTTGTTCTCAAGGCTACTTTAGGATCAAAGTGGATATTGAAAAATGTCAAGTACATTTAGAGTCTAAAGAGATGTTGATATCGGTAGGGAAACTAGATGATAAAGGAAACCATGTTGAGTTCGGCAATCACCAATAGTAGGTAACAAAAAGGAACCTAGTAGTGGTCCGAGGATAGAATAAGGGGATGTTGTATATGGTTGAGACCTCCTCTAACTGGATCAATTCAACAGTTGGAGAACTAGATGCTTCTACTCTATGCATCAGAGGCTTGGGCATACGAGTGAGAAGGGAATGAAGATGTTGGCTTCAAGACACACAATCTGAAGCTAAGAAGTGTAACAATAGACATTTTTGATCCTTGTGTTATTGGCAAACAAAATAAGGTTACATTTGCCAAGATAGGGCAAGCACTGAAAGCCGAGAAGTTAGAGCTCCTACATACTGATTTCTATAGACCAACCTCGGTCTTGTCAACAAGAGGGTCTCGATATTATGTTGCTTTTATAGATGATTCCACGAGGAAGGTATGGGTTTATTTTTGCAAAAAAAAATATGAAGACTTCACCACCTTCGATAAGTGGAAGGCTGCCATTGGGAATGAAACAAATCTCAAATTTAAATGCCTATAGTCAGGCAATAGGGGAAAGTACAGCATCAAGGAGTTCGTTGATTTTTACTGAAAATGGAATCAAGATATTGAAGACAGTTCCAGAGACACCTTAGCAGAATGACATGGCAGAAAGGATGAAAATAACATTGAATGAGAGGGCGAAGAGAATAAGGTTACATGCTGGATTGACAAAGATATTCTGAGTATATGTTATAAATACTACAACCTACTTAATCAATAGAGGACCATCGGTCCCCATAGGGTTCAAATTTCCAGAAGAGGAATGGCAAGGTCGAGAGGTGTTCCTTACTCAATTAAGGGTCTTCGATTATGTCTCTTATTTCAGAATTAAATATAAAGTCAGAGACAAAGTAGAAGCAAAGGAGAAGAAGTTCATGTTTATTGGCTATGGGTTGGATGACATAGGATGTCGCTTTTTGGATAGCCATAGCAAAAGGGTTATCTGACGTTGAGTTATGAAATTCAACGAGAATGCATTATATAAAGTTAATCTGGCTACAACCTCTAACCAAAGTAGAAATACTGAGGACGAAAGTCAAGTGACTTTTGATCAGAAGACATTGTGAATCCTTTTAATACCTTTGAGATATGAGAAGGCTCTAGAAGTAATGGGAGCACAAACATGTCTGGGAAACTAGATATAGTAGAAGAGAAGCCTCTATTGGAGGAAGTGATGCTAAAGACATTGGGAGCGAAGCCTCTGGTGAAAGTAGTGAAACAGAAGCCACTAAAACAACAGCCTCGTTACTCATCGTAGATTAAATCGAGGAAAGAAACCTCTATATGAGATACTTTCCATTAGCAAATTACTTGTTGCTAACTGAGAATGGAGAGCTAGAGACTTATGCCGAAGCCTTGAGGATGAAAGATTCCATACAATTGAAGAAGTCTGTGGAAGAAGAGTTGAGCTCGCTTTGCCAATATAAGACTTGGTCTTTGGTTAAGTTATCAGATAAAAAGAAGGCACTTCAATACAAGTGGGTTTTCAGGGTCAATGATGATATTGATGGAAAAAAGAGGTACAATGCCATATTTTGTAGTGAATACGTTCTAATAGAAGGAGGGAATTGATTATAATGAAATGTTCTTTCCGGTTGTGAAGATGACCACAATCAGAATGGTACATGGTAACTTGACTGCAAAAGACCTACATCTAGAGTAACTAGATCTGATGACATCATTCTTGCATGGTGACCTAGAAAAGGATATCTATATGGCACAACCAGAAGGTTTTCAAGTTGCTGCGAAGGAAAACTTGGTATGCAAGTTAAATAAAAGTTTGTATCGATTGAAGCAAGCTTCAAGACAATGGTACTTGAATGTTGATATCTTCATGAAGAGGAGTAGGTTCAAGACATGTGAGAGTGATCATAGTTGTTACATAAAGAAAACAAAATCCTCTTACATCATCCTTGTTTTATATGTAGATGATACATTGGTAGCTAAATCTGACATACATGAGATCAACAAGCTAAAGAAGCAGCTGTCCAATGAGTTCAAAATGAAGGACTTAGGGGATGCTAAGCAGATACTTGTCATGAACATAGTCAGAGATAGAGCTTTAGGGGTTCTAAAACTTTCTTAGGAGAAGTATATCAAAAAAGTTTTAGAGAAGTTCAGGATGGAAGATCTTAAGGATACAAGTACACCTCTTAGAAGTCATTTGTTTACAATTAGAGAACAACAACTGGTTGAATGTCAAGACTACAGAATAGTGTTGCTCTTTCAACCATCGACGCAGAATGCATGGCTATATCATAAGCTAATAAAGAGCTTATATGGTTGAAGAACTTTCATTCGAAGTTGGGCTTGGATTAAGAGGATTGTGTCCTACAATGTGACAAATAGAATGCAGGTCACTTGGAAAAGAATCCAGTGTTTCATGGAGGAGCGAAACATATCAATATGAGTTATCACTTTATCCAAGAGTTGATAAGTATTGGTACATTGAATTTAAAAAAGATCCTTGGTATAAAAACTCCAGTCGACATGTTTACCAAGGCATTAACGATGGAGAACTTGAGGCTATGCATGGCTTCAACTAGCCTTCCAGAAAAATGAGGTGAAGCCAGGAAATAGAGAGATAGAGGTTTAGGGTTACAAGCATGGATGGAAGAATATTGGTAGATCAGTCTCCAAATGGGAGATTGTTGAGATATGGATTGTGATCTAAAGAGAGGCTTCTAATCAGAAAAGATCAAAAGAGAGATTTCTAATCAGAATCGAAGCTTCGACCAAGAATAGACCTCGATCGAGGTCAGAGGACTTCGATCATAAGATATGGCTCTCAGTCTCGTTGAGGTCAGAGGACTTCGATCATAAGATATGGCTCTCAGTCTCGTTGTAGTCCAAGAGAAATTATGTTAAATACTATTAATAAAATCTCTTTCTAGTTCCATAGTGGACATAACTTGATTACTCTGATTAAGTGAACCACTTTAAATCCTTGTTTTATTTTTTTATTCACATCTTCATTATCGTGCTTGAACTTACCTGAAGGATCCTTAACCCTAACAATTCAGATAATGTAGTCTATGGTTATATGGTGAATTTGCATTTCCAAATGTCATGTAAGTTCTTTCAGTTAGAACTAAAACCATTGTTTATAATAAAGACAACCAAATTGGATGGATCATTTTCACATTCTAAAAGTGTTTTTTCTTGAAGACTTGTTTCACGTGGTATTTATTTGGACAACATTACATAAATAGTTTTTATAAATGTAAATATATTTTACATGTGATTTTCATTTTTTATGTGGTTGGTCATATAAAATGTCTATTTTAACATTTTACATTTCCTTTTCATTTTCATAACTAATTTCATTTAAAACAATGAAAATAAATTAATAACAACCCCACCCACCACTTCCAAACCCTTAGTTCGTTGCCTCTACCACCTTCATCCGGTCTCCTTCACCATCACCATTTCTAAATCCCTAAGTTCTATAGATCAACATTAAAAAATGTTCGCATTTTAGTGAAGAGAATTTAAAACATAGTAACTAGTGTTGGAACTAGAAATTAGACAGAGAAAAACCAGTCTCTTTCTCTTTCTTCATTAATATGTAAACCATGCTTCATCTCCATCTCTCTATCTCTGTCTCCCTCTCTCTTTCTCTCTCATTCTTTAAGTGGTAAAGCTCACCTCTTTTTTCGTCATCACAAGCCTTTGTTTTGTTTTTCACAAAACTGGAATCTTATGTTGATTTTAGTTAGTATGGCAAGATTGAGATTATTATTATTTTTCATGATTTCTTTTACCAAGGATTATGTGAGTATAGAAATTCTTTGATAAAATGATTTAACAACATAATGGTTTATTGGTTGGCTAGTTTTTGAACTAACAATCAAATTCTGAAAGCATAAGCAAAAAGGTAGTACTTCACTTTGTAAAGCTCACTAGAGGAAAGAGACGTTTCAACGAAGGCGATACGATTTCCCTAGACGAAAACAATTTGTCAAAAATATGACTAAAAAGTCCCACACAGACTATAACAAGGATAATCTTGTTAAACTTTTGTTATTTATTGTAGAAGAGAGACATGTCATTAGAAATGGGTAAAGAAGGGATGAATGGATTGTCGATGATGGGATTTATGTTAGATACACAAAAGAGAGAGACAGAGAGAGAGACAGAGAGAGAGAGAGAGTGTGTGTGTGTGTGTGAGTGTGTGAGTGTGTATGTGTGTGTGAAATAGGATAAGGAATGGGGGAATGGGGTTAAGGAGAACGAGGAGTGTGGGGGTATTAATTTTATTCTTTTTAATGAAATTAGTTTAAAAATGAAAAAGAAATTAACAAGGGCAAACTAAATGTTTTACATGAGCCAATGACCAATCACGTACGAAACTAAAACCACAGTGACCATGTTCATCAATAAAAGGTTAACGACCACATTTCTAACTTTTTTAAAGAACAAGGAGCATTTATATAATTTTTTCAATTTATAAGAAACAAATAGTATGTAAAGAGTGCTATTGAGAGATTTTAATTTTTAGATTTTAAGAATAAAATTTGCATTAAATAAAAAACCTCACAATAATGAAAAAGTGTTGTTATGTAATGCGAGCTTAAAGTTTGTGTTAAAAAAAGAAACTCCTAATAGGAGCTTTAAATGTTTATGAGTTTTTAGTTTTTAAGAGCATTTAACTTTAATATTTATATAACTAGTTTATTAACCCATGTGCTATACGGTTAACAAATTAAAAAAATCATATAATAAAAATAATTATGTTTAATTATAAATTAGCAAATAGTCTATATATTTAATAACTGATAAATGTAAGTAACTTTATGATTGTTATGTATTATTATTCTAAAAAAACGTTATGTAAGGACTTTTCTTTAATAATGACTAATGATAAATGCGTCGCCCTCCCTCTTTGAGGTTGAAGGTTCAAGTCTCGACATAGGTGGATTCGGGAGTAGTTTAGGAGCAGGAATAGGATAAATTTGTCGTTTAAAAAAAATTAAAAACAATTGAAAATAAAATGAATATAATGACATTAAAATAAAAGTTGAATGCTAACAATGATATTAAGATGAAATGAAATCCATGAGAATGGTGGCAAAGATCAGACATTTTTTCAATAAAACAAAAAATTAGAAACTTTGATGTAAAATAATCAAACTCGAAAACAAATACAATTACATTGCTAGTTTTTGCAAGTACACCTATTTTAAAATGATTAAAATATGATCAACGGTTTCCAGAAAACCTGCAGTTTCATAAAAGATGATAATCAGCAAGATCATATATTTATATATAACCTTATTCATGTGTTGTGTAGGCCTTACCTCAACCATATTCCTTTTTTTGTAGCGATTACCAACATCTAACATATCCAAATCCATAAATCTTGAAATAATTGGAATATTGTAAAATAGTTTTAGCAATGTATTTGGCAAGAACGGTCAAAAAAACCCACCATGGCATATAAAAGTAATGTCATATTTCAGCAAAAAAAAAAAGGGTATTGCGAAAATACCAACTCACCACCAAATTCGGTGAAAAATCAATTTTAATGAATCTCGATCTCCAAATAAACCATTATATGAACAATATCCCTCTCCAATGTATTGCAAACATAGTAATTCACCACCGGAACTCGACCTAGTAAAACACTATCCACTAGAAAGATAAAGAATAGGAAAGAGGTAAAAATTGAAGAAATTAGACTCGATGATAATGAATGTGATACATAAGCATTCTCGAAAATGTTGAATACGATGCATAACGTCATACCTTATAAAAGGAAGGCGGTGTATGATTCGACGCAGCATTCTCGAAAATGTTGAATACGATGCATAACGTCATACCTTTTATCTGATGTGGGTTGACTAAAGTTTTCCATTCGACAGAGATACTAAAGCTTTCCATTGACGATACATTGAGATAATACTCGTCAATGGAAAACTTTAGTCAACCCACATCAGATAAAAGGAAGGCGGTGTATGATTCGACGCAGCACTGATCGAGATGAATGTTGGAATAATGGAGTACAAAAGAAGCCAGAAGATTTGTTTATGGTTTACATTGACAAATATATATAACAATTTAATTAATAGATTGATTTTGCGTAGAATGAGATTTGAATATTTTAAACTTCCTAATTTCTTGCCATAATTTCCTGGTTTTTTGCTACAATTAATAGGATTGGATCGCAACCATTTCCTGAATTATAGGAGTTCATACGAGAATGCCATGTGGTATTCTGGCTTCTAAGACATGCCACTTGGCAAGTAATGTGGCAAAAATGGGTTTGTTTTATTAGAAGAAGAAGATGTTACACAATTCAAAATCTTACAAATACTTTTGCAGAACACTTTACACAAATAAAATCTACAACTCTCAGGTTTTAGTTACTAGCTACCAATTAGTTTTGTCAAACATACCTAAAAGACTTCATCTAATGTATAATATGTTATAATATTGGGAAATCTCCAGTAATGTCTCATTATTTTGGGCTATTTTATAAAATGTCTGAAAATTAATTTTATTTATAGAAAATGACAACATACCGGCTAACGTATTCAGTTTATCCATTTCATCCAGTTTACTAGGTTTCCTAGATTGAAAATTTTCAGAAAAGTCTCACTATTTTTGGTTAGTTTATAAAAAGTCACAATGTTGAATTTTTGTACACAAAATAATAGGATTTTTTCATAAACAGACACAAAATAATTGGACTTTATTAGAGAGATTTCCAATTTAGGAAACCTGGTAAACTGGAAAAAATGGCTAAACTGAATACGTTAGCTGATATGTTGTCTTTTTCTATAAATAAATTAATTTTGGGATTTTTTCACAAATTGACTCAAAATAATGAGACTTTTATTGGAGATTTCTCATAATATATTTGTCCAAGTTTTTTACTTTTATCAATTAGCATCAGATTTTGGTCACAATATAATTAATAAAAATTTAAATCCTATGAACAATACTTTTGATATTTTTTTTATTAATTTTACTTTATAATAATTCAAACTGTACAACTTAGTTTTACATCATAACTTTCAATACGCAATACTCAATGAAAATCCAAATGTATCATTGTGACCAACATATTTTAACTACATAATGATATTAATATGTCTTCATCCGAGATATATCATGATGGAATATGTTGCTAATTTAAAACATAAAATACAAGCACAACGAAAGCATGTATTCAAATATATTCCTTGCAAGGATCACATATCAACGTATAATTTGCAACAACTATAAATAAGGGAATAGCTGAGGCATACCCTTAGAGACTTCGAATTTATATTTTCTTCTTGTTTTTTTTGATGATCAAGAACCCAAACCATAGTTCATCTAATGTAATAGCACCCAAGGCTATGATCTTTGTAAGGTTTGACCACTTCACCACCTTTTATTTAAGTCATGAATACAAACAATAAAGAATTAGGGTTTTGGTCGATTAGGGTTCAATGTCGTGATGGAGGGAAGGGGGCGGGAGAGGAGAGAACTATGATAATGGAGAGGATAGAGGAACTATTTTGTCAACCCGTTGTATCTATGGCTAAGGTTTTAAATACTATTATCTTGTCCTTATCTTTGACTAGATAAGGGTTATCTTTATCCGATATTTAAAATTCAAATATCTTCCTTATAAACCCTTTAGTTTTTGTAGTTTCTAATTAGATTACCATAAGATGCTAAAATCATATCATACGTGTTACGCAAGAGGGCCATGCTATTTATAGTAATATCACAAACTTGTTATCACAATAGGCATATTTCCAGCAGTCTCCAACTTGAACTTGTCACAACAACAGTATGATCTGATATTCCTAACCTAGCAAGGTGTATGTCATCTAAGACAACTAGTGTACTCATATAATGTAATTATGAAGTAGCCCTTAGGTAAGTGATTAATATTCCTTTGTTTTCCTTTGATTTTTTTCTTTTTCATGGGTGGGGAGTCTTCAACCTGCTATCGTATTAATTCTTTTTATTAATAAAATTTATCGAAGATTCTGCCATCCTTACTAAAAAATCCTTTGTTCTTTAAGATATATGTATAAAGTGAGACATTGAAGTTTGTCAATCTCAGATGTTCAAGATTATGTTTCCCTAAAGACATTTCTGGTGACTACAACAGTCTGAACCATTGCTCCATTATCAATTCAGTCTGAGTAAGAGTGTGCACTTTTATGTCACATGGATATCACTTCTTACGTAGACTTCACCCATTCTGCATGTCATACATTGACATTCCCTTTATGGATGCCATTTACAGACAACGTTGGAGAAAACCAATGCACAATAGACTACAGAACAAAGAGCCTCTTGCATCTCCTTTTTGAAGAATATAAGATATTACCATCTTGGAATTGCTCATGCATCTATGTATGTACTCTGGACCTATCAAACGAGTCTCATAGATCTATTTCTATATATCTTTATATATAGTATCTATGTTGCTTCTGCCAAATCTTTCATAGAGAAACAATCCTCAATCCAAGGTTTTACACTTTGCAAAGTTGGGACGTCATTTTCTATGAGTAGTATATTATCAACATATAATATGAGGAAGACAACAGTACTCCACTTGCTCATCTTTTCTCCTTGACCTACAAACTCTTTAACTTTCTATTTGAAGCAAATATTCCAACTACGAGATACTTGTTTAAATCCATAAATTGAATTTTCAAGCTTACATACTCTATTTGGATATTTGGAATGTACAAAACCCTCTAGTTGTGGCATATACACATGTTGCGATAGTTTTCCATAATAAAATGTTTTTTGTATCCATTTGCCATATTTCATAATCATGAAATGTTGTTATGACAAATAATATCCTAACATATCTAATCATCACCCTCAGCTAAATTTTGTTCCTCGTAATCAATTCCTTGAGTTTGAGTATAACCCTTTGTAACCAGTCACGCTTTATATATGTATACATTACCATTCATGTCAATATTCTTCTTGAAGACCCATTTACAACTGACTGTTTTAAGGCCAGTTGTGTGATCAAACTAGTGCTAAACTTGGTTATCATTCATGCATTTCATATCACCTACATAGTCTCCTTCCATTTGGCAGCCGTAAGGCCTGTCTTGGATTCATGAAAACTAGTACTCTCATCATGATCTACCACTGACTCACCACCCTCAGTAATATGTAATCCATAAAATTTAGGTGCATAAAGTACTTTATCATATCTTCAATAAGAGGTGGAGGTATGTCAGATTCTTGAATAATCCTGTGCTGAGCCTCAACATGTTTTTAACCTCTGGTTGAGTACTAGTTCAAATAGCAGACTCTAATTGGTTGACTCTTGAATTTCTTTAAGATCAACCTGGATCCCACTCGTTTCTTTGAATACCAACATCCTTTCATGGAAGGCTACCATTTGAGTAAAAAAAGCTTGTTATATCTAAAGGTTTATTATATCATACGATCCAGTTGGATAAAAACTTCTCCAACCTTTATTCTTTGAGCTTCACAATGAACGTAAGCCTAGAAACTCTAGAGTTCTAAATATGCTAGTGAAGAAACATCTACACTACATACTTAAGACAATGTTCGGTAAACCTTCTATGTATGTGCAAGGTTTTAGGAACCTTATATTAGTCTCCAAGGTATAACTCCATAGACTTATTGGAAGCATAGTACGACTCATCATAAATCGAACAATAACGTTTGATTTCATATTGGATACACCGTGTAATGCTATAGTCTTCTAGTTGGACTTAACCGTTGAAATAATTTTCACAGTTCGTTAGATGATTGCAATATTTTTGACTAAGAAGCCCACTATCCTTTCTTGGGTTTGAGAATCTTATCCTCTTGCCTATTTGATTCTTTATTTCGTTTTACAATTAACTGAACACCATAAAGGTTTTCGACTCAACTTATACCTCATGAAAGGTCCCAAAGTACCTTCGATTGTTTTGTGGTTTTTCTGAATGTTCCGTATACATTACACGTAGAAGGTCCAACAGATCATTGGCTCCTACCAATAGTTACTTATGAGTAGTACATGGTTATCACTCTTGACAAATAAGATTCACATTTATCATAAGACTTTTAGTAAAATGATTTCCAAAATCCTATCTGCTTAGACTTCAGGAAATGATTTTCTAGTTTCATGCCTAAGAAGACAACTTCCACAAATAAGTCTTATCCAAACATTTGATTGTATTCATATAATTTTTGAACTATTATTATTGTACTATCTTCATAGATGTAATGATAGTATTTTGCTCCAAAATAACTTTTATTCATAACAATTTTCATTTAAAATCCAAGTAAAAACCATCTCATGTTTACATTAACAATATCAATCATAAAACCAAAAATAAAACACGAAGTTGTTTCTTAATCCTACGGATAAAAGGAAGTTGCTCATGGTCCATGATTAAATCCAGATCTCTATGCTTTAGTCTTCTTCCCTTTTAGTCCCTACACATTAATAGATGTTAATAATGTACCCTGTGTGCATTGCACAAGAGTTAGAAGCAACGTAATATGGAACTATGAATATACTTGTAACGCCATACTCCTTTCATTTTAGCTTCTTCAACTTCATCATATATCTTGGGAATCTATGCCTTCCATGTCCTATTTCCTCGCAATGGAAACAATATAACTCATCAAGATTTCTGGATTGAGGTGTCTTAGAGAAAATCATTCCCAAGATTGGCATTGTCCTTTTCCTCTTGATACATATTTTGAGAACAATGGTTTTGGACTCCATAGCCATGTCAAATTCTGCTTTCTTCAACAGACTTTGTAGTTTAAAAGAAGGGTATTTTCAATGTTAAAGTCCAAAATAAACTCATGATAACAACTGGTCAAAGAGTTGATGATGACAAGATCTATAACCAACTCCTGACTGACTGGAAATCCTAACCTCTACAATTTGGCAATGTACCCCTTTATCTCAATCATATGGGTACTGACACATTTTCCCTCTTACATCCTGCATCCCAATACGACTTTCATGACTTCAAATCATTCTTGTTTAACATGCTCTTGGAGCATTCCCTTAATCGATTAATCATGTCATATGCACCAAGATTTCTCAAGCTTCTTTCAAGATCAGAAATCATAGTGTCTAACATAAGACTTGCTACCTCATTTGAATCATTTAAAGAACTCTGAAAATATCTTGTTTTAGCACCAGTGGATCTGGCTGGAGAATCCTCGGGAACTAGTTCCTTAATTGCATAATGTTTACCAACATAATTAAGTACTCCTCTTAAATTCTAGAGCAAACATGCATAACTTTTTCCGTTGAGCTTACTTTGATCATTGAGTAGACTACACATTCCAAATTTATGTAAAGAACTATATTTTGTTGACATCTATAAAATCAGAGTTTTAGTTAGTTTAATTAATCCTTAAAAAATAAATACCCTAAATTATTTAATTAACGCTAGGATCAATATTTCACTTCTAGTTGTTAAGAGGTATACGATAATCACACCAAAAAATTATTTAGGTAGACATTACTTTTTGCCAATTTCAATCGCTATGAAATTCCTAGATCTGTCGAGATTCATTGACTTTTGGTCAGTGGCATGATTAATCCCTTTCATGCTCATCGTTGCTCATGACAGGTATGTCGTAGATCATAATGTTAGATCGTAAATCAATCATGGAAAATCGTGTGTTACCCGATAGGAGATTATCGAGTTATCATGAGTGTTACATCATTTTGGTTAAACTCTAACCAACAAGTTGATTATGAAACTTCCGAGGTCAAAAGACTATCATTTAAATGTGTAGTCTTACATCGACATCGTGAGATTTAAATTTTTATAAATAGGTTATTGTTTTATTTTAATTTAAAAAAAACCTTTTAACTCTTTCTTTTTTGTTAATTAATTCATTTTAAAATTTTTGAAACATTTATAATCTTTTATAAAAGCCAATATTGTTTACATAGATTATTTTCTTAACTTCTACCAATTATTGTTTGTGTTTCTAATTTTATTTTAAGCTAGCATGCAACAAACTAAACAACCACAACATACATGTAACGTACCAAATTCTGTAATAAAATTTTCGTTTATAAGACGGTTCAATTACATAAAACAGGTTGGAAAAATAGAAACCATCGAATTCAACCTCAACATTTAAAAACATATAAAATCGGGTTAAATATAACATTTACAATCATTATCTAGCGGAAGACTTGAATACCAAAACCTCATATGCGGTACAGTCGCATCGTGCTCCAAGCTCAAGCTAACAAATACCTAAAAATAATTAGAGTGAAAGAGTAAGAAGAAAGCTTAGTGAGTTCTTCAAAATACCACATGATCCACCACATAATCCAATCCACAACAACATATTTTGGCCACCTAGTCGAGTAATCAGAGCACGGTCCCACCCAAAAAGGGCTATTAGGGCACCACCTACTCAGACGGGCTTTCGAGGCACGGTGTCACCTACAAAGGGCTATCAGGACACCACCCACCTAAACGGGCTATCAGGGCACGGTCCCACCCAAGAAGCGCTAATAGGGTACCACTCACTCAGACGGGTTATCAGGCCCCACAGTCGTAAGAACAGATCATACGACTAAGCCGCAACAGCACAGAAGCCTAAGCATAAAGTTTGACCCCACGGGTCTCTATCATCAACCATACAGTCAAATAACATAAGGCACGTCCATTTAAACACACTTTACTACTCACAGTAATATAAGGCTACCTACGCATGTAATATCACCCATAGTATAGTGAGAAAACTCACCTGATCCGCAACCTCAAGCTAGACAGCACTCCACGTGAGTGTCCTCAGATCCCGACAACACTAACATCCTAATAAGGATAAACTACACTTAGCAAATCCTAAATCCAATAGGATAAACCTCCAAGACCGGTACCCCGAATCTCCAAGTTTGACCAAAAGTCAAACGGGTCAAAAGTCAACGGTCAAAGGTCGAAGTCAACGCTCAAAAGCCAGATAGCATCTCTATCTTCCCAAGATAGCGTCGCTAACCATGAACAGTCCCAAAACTTCATTAAGCTCTCGATCCATTGAGACAGGGGGCTGAGTCCTTCCGGAACTTACCCAAAACGACCATTAACACATAAAGTTGCTACCTTATGATCATACATACCCAAAACTCAAAACCTAAGTCCAAAAGCTCAAAAACTAACCAAGCAACCATGCAAGCAACCCAAGAGAGCTTGGCTCACTCTCTATTCTAACTTAATGGCTCTAGAAATGCTACAATAAGCATAAAGGTCAACACTTTCCTAACAAGTTCAAAGAACCAAGCCACAAAGGGACCAAATATTCATTTCCACCATCACAAACAGTAGATCAACCTTATAAACACAAAAAGGAAGAACTTTAAACTCACAAAGGTCCAAAAATACAGATCTTGATGACTCAACGTTGAAGAACAACCTTTAGCATCACCATGCACCTTCCATCTTCTAAGAAATCTTCAAAAATGGGCAAGAACACCAAAAATCACCCCAGTGGGGCTAGAGAGAAGATAGGGACGTTTTTGGGAGCTGAAGGATGACAAATGACGGCCACCTAGGGTTTGGTGCCCCTAAATATAGCCCAAATCTTGAAATCTACGTTTTGGCCCAAACATAGAAGATAACATTGCTATCCTTATGATAATGTCGCTATCTGGAGATCGTGTCATCCCACGATCACGACCAACATAGCAATAATACATTTAATATTTAATGGCTTTGGAAATATAAGCTGACTGAAAAGAGCAATAAAAATTCGTTAAAAAAGTCAAACATATGATAGTGTAAATAAATGTGGAGCCCAAGAGTGTCTCTCCAAAAGAGCCATTGTGGAGAGAGGGGAGACTCCAACATATATACAAACTTATAGGACCGTGTCGCACCAATGTGGGATACACTAACACTCCCCCTCAGAGACGTAGGCTCGATGAGGTTACAGGGTGCGGGACGCCGGCTCTGATATCATGTAAATATATGTGGAGTCCAAGAGTGTCTTTCCAAAAGAGCCCTTGTGGAGAGAGGTGAGACTCCAACATATATACAAACTTATAGGACCGTGTCGCACCAATGTGGGATACACTAACAGATATAGTGTAGTTATAAAATAGCGTGGAGTGTATAAATAAAAACCTTTATTCATTAGTCTTCTCGAAATTCTTTATTAAACAATATATCAAATTATTAATTAATAATTAAGATATTTTATTAGGTTATAAATTAAACTAAATGTTATTTGTTTCACAAAATAATATGATCAAAATTTTATTTGTAAAATATCGAAAAACACCCACGTTTTGTTGGGACAATTTCTTCCCTTTATAATTAAATCACCACATGCATCGACGGAATTCATCATGACCTAATAATTTCATCATTTGTCAATTTGTCATTTATTTCACAATAAATTTGAAAGCTTTACTTTTCCAGATGTAGGATACCGTTTGAGATTTAATTAAACATAAATATATTTATTAAAAAAAAAAACCTTAGTTTTTATTAACTCCAATCTCCCCGTGGGTATCCATGTCAACCTAAATGAGTCATTGATTGTTTTTATTAAATTCTGAATTTATAAGGGATATATCATTAAATCATATCTTTAAAAACATTGATACATTTTAAGTGTCTTTTTTTTAAAGTAGTGTAATAGTTTATAAATTTTTATATCATTAAACCATATTTTTCAAAAACTTTGCTCATGACATTAAGTCATGACTTAAAGTCTTAGTACCAAATTAAAACAAAATGCTTTAGAGATGTTTAAACATCTTTGTGAGTTACAATTTCATATCAAACATAAACTATAAAAAGCGTTAAGAATTACATACACACATGTCCCAAAAATAGTATTTACATTTCTACCAAAATGTTGGCATGATTGTGGGCAATTGAACAACTGAACTGTAACACCGTGTTCTTACAGTTGTATTATTGGATGATTGGTATTTAATGTGAATACGAAATTAAGCAGAAATTTTTTTGGAAGGAGTTGTGAGGGTTACGCGATGCGTAACCTTGAGGGACACTGACAACGCCTAGTAATATCAAGTATTTTAGTCGTTGTTGAGCCATATTCTTAGTGAAATTATATCATATATGTTGTGTTATTCTCACTTTTTGTGTCAGTGCTTGTTTGGAAATGAATGATGTAAACAGGTGCTAAAAGCGTACAAAATGGAAGAAGTTTGAAGATAAAGCAAAATCAGTCGATTCACACACGTGCCGCGGGATTCACAAAGGCGCGACGCGGTGACTCAGCCTTGAGGCGGTGGAGAAAATTCAAATACCGAAAAAACGGGGATAAACCCATACGCGCGCTGCGGATTTCACTTGTGCGCGGCGCGGTCTCGTGATTTTTGCAACTATAAATAGAGGGTTTTAGGTCGAAAAATGCAGCAAAGACCTAGCATAGGAACGACTCCCAAGGCTTCTTTGACTCCGAGTTTTAGATTTCAGCAACCATAAATTGGTATTTTTATGTTTTCTCTTTTAATTTCCAATTAGTTTAGTGATTTCGGTAGATTTAGCGAGTGTCTTTGGGTGTGACAATCATTGGCACTAGGTTTTAGTTTCTGAATTTGATGTTTACTGTTTTGAACCATTGGAATCTGAGTTTTTAATAATAATCATTCGGTTAGTGTTAATTGCTCTGTTTTCGGTATTTTATGCTTGTGAATGGATTTTGGATGTTTTGATTGTGTTGGATGTTTGGTTTGACCTTTGTTACTTCTAATTTTGAGATACATTTCTGATTTCAGTTAGTACCTAGGTTAGTATTGGTTTTTGGTTTAGTTGATGTTTGGATTGGATTATTTGATTTGTGATTTTTGGGAGTGTTTTGGGTGTAAGTCGAAAACTAGATCCTCTGGCTGTAGAAGTGACACTACAGTTGGTAATCGGTTGCCTACCTTGACCACGTAACTCCTGTGGATCGACCCTGACTATCACTGTGCTAAGTGAGAGTGATGTTACTTTACTAATTTTGACCGCATGACGACCGCTGCGATGTCAGACACGACAAGTCCATAAGTGTGTTGCATAGTACGATGCTATTACAAGGATGGGTGAGAGCGAGACATGAAACAAAGTAAAATTACGACGCGACGAGGTCGCGACGCTCACTAGAGAGTACGCGATGCGTAGGTTTGACGGATACAGATTAATGACCTAAGTTTTGTGAAAATAAGAATTAAGAATTAAGTATAATATATTTGATGATTAAGAATTAAGTATAATACATTTGATGATTCAGAAAGATTGATGTTCACATTTATTAAATGTGTTAAGAAATGGTAAAATATTTAAAAGTGTTAGAAATGTGTAAAAGTATGTGCTAAGAATTGATGGATTTGGTAGAGTGCCAGTCACAACACTAGAACCAAGTTAGTAGCTTTTATTAAGTTATTCTGAGATATTACTTAAATTAAAATTTAGTCTTGAATACATAAGGGTAAATTGGAAATTTGGGGACAAAAAGTAAAGAAAATATATGTCAATCTTTGAAAATTATTCTCTCAAAATCTAAATATAAGTGGAAAAAAGTCATCAATGTGATGTTTCTAATATTTTTCCCAGTGGACATAGCTTGATCTCGAGATCGAGAGAACCACTTAATTTCTCTGTGTTGATTCTTTGTTTATTCTTATTGTATTTCTTGTTGCAACGTTTTCGTGGTCGATTGCTTACTTGTCGATAGTTAGTTTGGCTGTTCTTGATCTTGGGAGATTTGAAGTTATCAATCTCGCTTGTTGCTAACCCAACGGCACCATCATTAGCATTATCATTAGGAAAATCAGAACGTGGAGATAAAGAATTATCATTAAGATTTTTCTCCTCTTCAAAATGAGCATCATGTTAATTAGAATTTGCATTTGGTATCGAAAACACATGGCCCCTCTCACGATATGTACTGTCATGATTTTGATATTATTACCTTGCATCTTGCATTGTTATCAATGTTGGTATGCTCCCCATCAATTAGAGCTTCATCATTAGAAGTAGTCCTCTCCCCCTTAACAATAGGCATTATTGCATCTCAGATTGTTACCAAAGAGACTTCTGGTTTATCTGTAAGATTTATTGATTTAACAACATCATTATCTAGAGCATTTACTTCTAAATCAACAATAGTAATAGGAGTGTCAAAGATAAGGTCTAGATCAATATCAAATGTGAGCATCGATTCTTTTTCAACAGATGGTTTAGGAAGAATTGGTGTTCTTTGAAACTGAATTTATGATTTCTTCACATAAAAGTCATCGAAGGTTAGATAAAAGGTTTCTTCAATATAACAATTCTTCCTCCTAGAACCTTCTCTCTCTAGAATTCTCTCTCGTTTTCTTCAAGTTTTTTGCAACTTGCTGCATATATCTCCGACTGCCGGAGTGTTTTCTGGCATTTACTATAGTTGATTTCTGTTCTAAAGAGTATAATCTAGCTTCAATTCATCATTGATGTTCGATTCCAATCTCACGGACCCACCAGATCGCAAATTGTCAAAAACACGGAAGAAAGAAGAAGGAGCTGGATTCGGTCCGATAATGAGTAATCGGGGAAGGAAAAATAACAGGAATCATCCATTCGACTATTCAAAGTCTAATCGAACAATGGTGAGACCTAATTTCACTTTTGGTGGTGGAGTTGTTGATCCGTCTGATACGACTTTGAGCTTGAAATCGCAAAACGAAGTTAACGAAATCAATTCAAAAGGTATGAATACTTCTAGTGATGTTATAAACTTGATTGATTCTATAAATCCGATTGATTCCAATATCGGTGATCTGAATTCGAAAATTGTGATAGGTAGCTCCGATTTGGCTTTTTCCAAAGCTGTTTCTTCGATTGATTCTAAATCTGTGTATTTAGATATGAATAATGCAACTGTTAATGAAGATTTGGTTAACGAATTAGCTGATAATACTATTGATATGGAATCTGAATCAAAATTGTTATTGGAATCGGAAAAACTGTGAGGGTTATTTTCATAATGGCAAACAAAGTTTTGTCAAATATTTTGAAAGGTCCCTATACAATATTTTATGCATTCTATGTCCGTAAACCGGTAAATGACTTGTTAAAAACATGTATCTACCCTTTTTTGCTGGTTTCATCGATTACTTGTCATAATGTTGGAATAAGTGGATCATTTATTGTCTACGTAGATATATTGACTTTTTAAAATTGAAAAGTAAATTAAAATTACCAACCCTATCTTTTTCTTCTTCACGCCTCCAAGTTTCGGATTTCACGCCTCCAAACCCATTGTCGATTCTACTAATATGATTCGGTTTGCATTTGATTTCTGCCGCCTCTATGCATATCGGCTGTCGTGATCTTCTCCGACGATATCAGAGATCTCCTCCTTCGCATCTTCTTCAATCGTCACAATCTCCGCCTCTTCGGGTTCTTTGTCGAGTGTATTTGAATCCACTGTCACTTCATTACGGTCCTCTTTCGGACCGTCATCTGCGACTGTTCCATCTGGTGCGCCAATGATGTTCTCGCTACGAAGAATTTGAACATATGTGACCTCTCCTCCCTGCATTGAAAAATCAAAAGGTGGCTCTTGGAACCCTAACTTCTTGATCAAGAGTCGAATCATCGCCCCACGCAAACTAATGCGACATACGAGAGAATTCTTGAACCCTAACTTCTTCGATTTGTTCTCATTCTTCCCATCGCTCGATCAATCCTTGTCCCCGTAGCATATTAATCACCTCTCCCATTTTCAGAAGATTTTCCGACGAACCTTGAGTGCATAACAACGCCACTTGAAGCATCGTTTCAACTTCTTTTGGATCATACACTGCAAGGTTCGGGTCCACAATGTCGGCGATTCTCGTTTTACGGCTGCAATGGTGGCTCTTGGACTTGGGTTTTCAGTTATACCGAGGAAAGTAAAGCCATGGACCGACTTGCTGTTGATGTACGAGTGGAGTTTTAAAGTATTTTTTCTGCTTTTTGGAGGGTATTTACATTTAATTTACAGTCTTTTACATCAAGCTTTTCGAATACTCTGTTTTACGAGTAGACTTTTACATTCTTGGATTTCCGGCCAGATATGATGAAGAGGTCTATCATCTTCTATAAACACCGGCAACTCTTCATCTTTTTGGTGTTTGGAATTTTGGATGTGTGTTTTCGAAGTTAAATTTTGTGAGAGAAGAGATGTTTATGGAGTTATTTGGTGTTTGCAAATGGAACTTTAAGGTTTTTGGGAAGATTTGTTTAGAAGATGGTTGTTGAAGGGTGGGTGTGGTGCTGTGGAAGGTTTTTTTATAAATTTTTAACATAATAATAATCCACATGGATGACATGTCAGCGCCACGTGGACTAACAATGATGATCAAAGTGCCAATTGGATAGCCACGTCACTATCACAATCGGCTAACCCCTTGACCCTTTCAAAAAGGGTTCAAATGATATGTTTTTGGCTAGTTTAAGGACATAGAAGACACAAAATATTGTATAGGGACCTTTTAAAATATTTGACAAAACTTTGTTGGGTCATTATGACAATAACCCAAACTGTGAATATCATTCATACTGTTAAGTCGAGTGAGATGATCTTCGATCCCAAACTGGTTTGGGATTTGGACATGAATCAGAAGCAGAATGATGTAGTTAAGATTAATGATGAAGCTAGTAAGGATCTGAAGTCGAATGATGATGATTCTTCTTTGGGTTTAGATGAGGATCGAGTTTTACAGGAAGCTCTTGAAGTTCCTAATTCTACGAGTTTTTTGGTAGTTCAAAATGGTGTTGAATCTGATTTTATTGTGTCTGATGACCCAAGGTTTCCTCATGATGTTAGAACTGGTATTGCGGATAAAATTCACGCATCTAATACCATTCATGAAGGTGTCAATCCAGTTTTTCAAGCTCCTTTTGATCAAGCTGTCTAATTGTCTATGCGGAAAGGTAATTTTTTGCAATTAAACTGGAATGGTGTGAATGAGAAGCAAGATTTCTTAAATGTCAAAACTAGAAATCAACTTGATAAGCATAAAAAATCTGTCGAACCTAAGTCTTTTGCCCAGATTGTTGATTCTGGTAGTAGTTCCCTAAATGCTACAATTAAAGTTATTCCTAGAACGAATGGTTCAAAGATTGGTGAAGTTGAAATGTCTTATTCAAACCTTATGTTGGGAAGTGCCCCTTACCATTCAACCCCTTATGGACTTTTTGTTGATAAACCACCAAAACTTAATTCGGTTCGTTATTTTGCCTCGTTGAAGTGGAAACAACATGGTTGGAAGACTTAATGGTGAATACTAAAGGGTTTTTCTACTTTCGGTTTAGTACTTTTCAAGGGATGACGGAGGTTATTGAAAATGGTCTTGGTTAATAAATGACATTCCTATATTTGTTAAAAGATGGAAACCGTGATTAGTTTTATCTAAACCTAAATTGGAATCTGTTCCGGTTTGGGTTAAAATCTATAATGTTCCTTTGGAATATTTGAATGAAACCGGAATTGCTTTAATAGCTAATGAATTGGGAAATCCAATTTTAATGGATAAAATGACATTGAAGATGTGTGAAAATCATTGGGGAAGACCTAGTTTCAAGAGACTTTTAATTGAAATGAAGGTCGGATAGGAATGGTTAAATAGCTTGGATATAATTTCATGTGATATGGAAACCGGGGAACGAGTGTGGTTACTCAATGTAAAGTTGAATATGCTTGGCACCCGTCTAGATGTTCTCATTGTAAGGTTTATGGGCATGATGACATTAGATGTGTGGTTGTGAAAGAAAAAATGGAAAAAAATGAAAAGACTAATAAAGATGATCAAGGCAATGAAGGAATGGAAGTTGATGGAGAAGAAAAGGATAAAAAGGAGAAAAAAGATGATGACGGGTTTACTTTAGTTACTAAGAAGAGTCATAAAGGAAAGAAAAATCCTTTGAAAAATAAAGGGAAGGATAAAGGAAAAGTGGATTTAATTGAAACATTGGAAAAAGTTTCGATTCCGGTTGTTCTTAATGAGGAAACAAGGACTAGAGTTGGATCTAAAAAGCATGATTTTTTAAAAACTAAAAAGCAATGATCGTTAAATGTTGGTAATGATGCTAATGGCTTGGGAGGTACCGAAACGAATGCGAAGAATTTTTCTAGATTTGTGGTTGGAGCTTTGAAAAAGAATGTTAATAGTATGAATTTTAGTTGAAAGGAGAATTTTGTCAAAAGCGGAAACGGATTGGCTAATTCTCGTTCACAAAATGAAGATTTAAAAGTGAAAAAAAAGAGAATAGACATGATGGTAATGGTATTTTAAATCTTTCTTATTCTACAAATCGGTTTGATTCTCTTAGTTATTTTAACGAACATGAAGGCGATGATGGTAGAAAAGAAGATGATCTTTATAATGACAATGGTAAAATTCCAGAAATTGGAAAGGATAACTCATTGGGTGATGAGTTGATGGACACCCACCAAAATTCTTTGGTTTGATGATGAGAGTTTTTTGGGATAATTTTGGTTTATTCAAGTTCAAGATTGGCATGGATTTGGATAACATTGTTAGTTATTGGACTTTCAAGTGTTGGGCCGAAGATTTAATAGGTTTGATTTTAATCTTTGGTTTGGATTGTAAGGGGAAAAATTGGTTCCATTCTATTGATTGGAATTGGATTTGGGTTTGGATAGGTTGGCATGTTTTAGATTAATGGTAGTTGGGTTTGGTTTTTTATTTCTAGATGTTAGCTTTTTTGGGCTCATTGCTCTCTTTTTTCTAGTAATTTCTTTTTTGATCAATAAAATTTGTCAGAGGGAAACCTCTTTATCCAAAAAAAAATTTCTTCAATATGTCATGTTGTTCATAACTCGATATGTCTTTGAATTTTGTGAATATCCTTGAATGATACGTTCATCAGATTTGTTATTAAACTTCATTAGATAATCTTTTAGGTTCACAATGAGGCACCTGCAACCAAAGATATGAAAAAAATTAACATTTGGCTTTCTATGATTTATAGCTTGATATGGTGTTATGTTGAATCGACAATTAATGAAATAATGATTATGTGTGAAACAAGCAGTCAATATTGCTTTGGCCGAGTAATACATTGGTAGATTGGCAAAATTAAGCAATGTCCTAGTCGTGTCGCATAATGATCAATTTCTTCGTTCAACAACTCTATTTTCTTGTGGAGTGTATGGAGCAGAGAATTTATAAGTGATCCCTTTTCTTGTAGGAATGATTCAAGGATATGATTCTTGAATACAAACCTATTGTCACTATGAATTGGCCTTACAGACTTCCTTAGTTGGACTTCGATTTGTTTAACGAAGTTGATCATTATTTCCTTGGTTGTATCAAATTTATGTTTCAAAAAGGAAACCTAGAAGAAACTAGAAAATCATCTACAATTACAAGAATATACCCTTTAACCCCCAAGGACTCAACTATAGATGGTCAACACAAGTCAATGAGAAGAAGTTCAAGTGGTTCAGTGGTCTTTGTATCAATTTTGAGTGGATGACCTTGACACTTTTGCTTTCCAAATTCGCAAGTACTACATGATGAATTATTGTCAAATTTAAGAAGAGGAATACAACGAAGCAAATCTTCAGTGACAAGTCGATTGATGTTCTTGAAGTTAAGATGTGATAGATGTCGATGCCACGACCAACTTAAGTCTGAAGTTGGTTTGGAAAGAATACAGATTAAAGGTGCACTAACTATAGGTTTCATATCTAAGGGGTACATTTCATTATTTTTCCTTGATTTAAAGTATCTCTTTTGACTTTTTATTTGCGATCACACATACTTCATCATCGAATGCAAATTAATCACTTGTACCAACACAGAGGTGAGATACATTAATCAAATTATGCTTTAAACCATAAACATACGCAACTGTCTTAATTGTAAAATGTCCATTTCTAATTTTCCCATGACCACTGATTGAACAACTTACATTGTTGCCAAACTTCACATAACCAAGATTGTCGTGTCTTCGGTAGTCACGTAAGTACTCCTTCTTCCAAGTTGAGAACAAACACTATCGATGTACCTTTCTTTATTCTACTGCTCAACACATATCACCTAGATTTATAGAGATGGTTTAAGTACCCAAGTCCATTTGGGTCCATGTGGGTGAGTAGGAACCAAATATGACTTTTCAATCCACTTCGCTACAAATTTCATTTTTTATATATAGAAGCAACATTTTGATTTAGAATAAATAGTGACTGCGGAAGTGTAGAAACTTTTAACTTCAGTGTCCATTTTGAGATTACTTTTAAATACAAATGAGAGGTCTTGGACTAGGTTCTAGAAAAATGGAAATTTTCAAAATTCATTTTCTTTAAGTCCTTTATAGCCCATTTTTCTTTTATTGATGAGACTTTCTAAAAAGAAGAACTGCAATTGGACGACTCACACAAAAACTATTCATAAAATTCTTTACAATCATCAATTACAAGAGATTTATCTTTGAATAGATCTAAATTCTTATCCAACAATGCATGAAATTTATCCATAAGATTTTTCCTTTAATAATTTTTTTGTTTCTTTAACTTTTTTGGAATTTGGCTAATTTGCTTTTGATGGAACATAAACTAGTTTGAAACCCTTGATTTTTCTGATTATACATCTTTTGTGATAAGCTTTTCTTCTTCGATTGTTATAAGGAGTTTTTTCTTTTGAAAACCTTGTTTTTTTCAAGCACTTGCTTTGGTAAATTATTTCCATTAATGACCCCAAGTATTTGAATGATTTTTATGGATTTTTTTCATTTCCATCTGTTAATTTTCACAACCCGTTTTTCATTTACATTGTTTTCCTCCATTTTATCAGTTGAGAAAAATCCTTCTTCAGTATGTAACAGTTTCATTGTCTTTTTGAACTATAGAATTTAATTTTTCAACCTAGTTCACATTTCCTTAAAAACTCTTGATTTTTTAAGTTTAAAACTTTTGGATACATGCAAGCAATTGGAATACGACATGTATCACCATTTTCAAATAATTGGATGAATCCAAGTGGTTTGTTTTTCCTAATCATTGGATGAATCATCTTTGTCAAAATCAGATTCATTATGTGTGATGTCTTCAATTTATACCTTTTCACTTTGAAGTATCGAAGTGCAACTTTCAAAATCGGATTTAGAAGAATTACATTGTTCCGAAGAGAGATCAATATTTCATTATCTTCGGAGGATAATTTCACAAAATTCATTTTGAGTATTGACAAATTCACAAAATCAATTTTAATCTCATCATCAATCTCACTTATAACATCAAACATGTCACCAATATAAAAAAATTATTATTCTTAACATTTTCAGGCACATTTGAGTTTTTCACGATTTTGTTTTGTTTCAATATAGAAAGATTATCATTCATAATTTTCAACAAATCATCTCAACATGAATATATCTCAATATGTACCAAACCATACATATATGTAATATTGGGAGCAGTTTCAAAAGAAACGATATTTTTACACTCACACAATACTTCATCAACTTTATCTTTTTGAAATTTTATGGATGGAAGCAGTTTTCGGTGTGGTTCTTTAGAAAATTATGATGAATGATGCAGCTGTGTAAACTGAGAATACAAACGTTTAATAGTGTTGTAGTAGATATTCCTCTTTTTCAAAAGTACAATGTTTTTATTTTTGAGTAAAACCCTATCATCCTCTAAGATTTCTATCCTCTTCTCTAGTTTTTCAACAAAAGATATAACACTCTCAATATATTTCTTAATTTCACCTCCTCTTCTTGAACCTTCAATTCATCACTACTAGCATAAATAAGCAGTTTATTCATAAACAAGCAATCATTTTCAATTTCAGTCAAGTCATCAGATCTCCTCGTCCTCTGATCCAGGAATATTAATTCACTGAAGTAAGATAAATACTAGTTTGGGGATCGTAAGGCGAGATCCTGAAATGCTGCTCGACCCAGTCGCCATCAAGCCAAAACTCGTATATTCCTCTTCTCCATCTTTCTCCAATCCTTCCTCGTCTTTGTTTTCATTGTCAATCTGATATGGCCTATGCATCACCAGCATTGCACCATAAGTCTACCATTAAATCTCCACGTCATCTAATCCAGAAGACCAATCATGGTAACTTCCATCGTTCACATCTCTAGTAGCAACCAGTGCCAGATTCTTTATTTTGGTTTTGACTTCCTACAATTTTTTAGCATAATAGGCTTCATCTTTCACCTTCTCCCATTTCTCCTTTTTCTTCTTAATAATGCAATCACGAGATAAATGATTGTTTACATTATAGTAATTAAAATCATATCCGGACTCTCTGAGAAGCTTCTTCTCCATTTTTACTTTAGATTCAACATTCAACTTAAAGCACATTCATTGGGTTTTGTGAGTGACTTTGATGAAGTGTTGTTCGATTTTCCAGCACGAGATCTAGGTTTCCTCTAGAATTTATTTTCCAACGAGTAAATTGAAACCGATTCGCCATCTATGTTTAGCTCATATTCTATCTCTTCTTCTTCAGCTTCTACATCACAATCTCCATTCTTCAATTGGTTCATCTTCGATACAAAAGTAATCGGTCCACCAGAAGCCTTATCCTCCATAAAATCTTGCACACGTCTTCATGAGATTTAAGAAAATTGAAGAGTTCAATTAGAGAATTGGATCCGATATTCTCATGTGATTTTATCATTATAGAGATACACTTTCATTACTGTCACAAGGTTTTCATGAACTTAACATTGAGTTCATGAGTACTCTTGTCTACTTTCTATTTTTCCAATTTGTAGATCAAGTGATGTGTGTAAATCAATCCCTGACAGATTCTAAAAGCTTGAGGTGACATATCTCATTTTAAATCTATAAAACCTTTATCATCTCAATTAGGGAGTACTCTACACTAGGCAGTGAACCTAATCATGTACTAGTATATCTTTGGTAAGAAAGTGTGTCGAACTCTTGGGGAATAGGTATGAAATATAATAGATTATTTGATTACTAGTTAAACTATAAAACATGAGAGTACAATGAGGGGAATATGCAATACTCAAAACAAACCTAGGCAAATAAAGGTAAACATGGAAAAGTGGAAAACATATATGAAGGCATCCTTATTTAAACTTGATCCCACCTTTCAATTGTGATTTATTTATTTTAAGTGCGATGATGATTAAATTGATTCTCACTAATTCCTAAGCTGATTAGATCCCTTGGTCCGTTTACTAATCCTAATGATTCTAAGGACTTCTAGTCCCAATGGTCATGTAGGCAAGTTATACATATTATCAGTCATTAAGTTCATATATAGTAGATTTAATCAGGTAATTAATCTCAATGGTCATGCTAATTAATTATTGTAAAAAATGGTCATCTAATGCATCTAACACCTTAGAGTTCATTACTTTGTTGTCATAACCCTACGATTTGGTTCATCTCTAGTCATATCTGCCTAATGGTTATAGAACAATCATGATTCAAGTAAAACAATCATATTAATCCCCTATTTTGATATAACCCAACAATAAAACAATAAAGATTCAAACTTTAACACATAAGAATCATTGACGAAACTAACAAGATAAAAATAAACAACTTTTAAATAACCAAATACCAATCAAAATCACAAAATTAGGGTTTCATCAAACTAAATAAGAACAAAGGGTTTCCAATCTAAATTTGAAAGTAAAATACATAAGAAATCCAATTTGTATGTATAATATAGATAGTAAATCAAAAAGAAATGATAACATAATGATTATACTCTAGATCCTTCAAAATTCTACTCTATATCCTCCTTTCGGCATTCCGACCGACTTCTGGACTCTCAAAACGACGTTTTTAAGGTTTCCTTTTGGTCCGAACTTGGCTTAAGTCGCAACTACTGTGGTATTTATAATCTTTTTGCCAACATAGAACGTATCGTGTAAATGTGTTGGTCACGTCGCGTAGCTCCAACAGTCCCGCTTACATCGCAAGCCATATCCTTATTTCGTCGTGGAACAAATTGCGTAGCAGTATTGAAAGTGTCGTGTAAGTCTATGTGTCACGTAATCCGTCGTGTAGCTCATAAAATGCGCGTTTCATTGTTATCCTCCCACACATCGTGTGGTTTTCTCTACGCGCCTCGTTTTCCTTGCAGAAAGTCCATTTTTAGCTTCTTCTGCTCTAGAAGTGCCATAATTCCTGAAATAAACAAATTCAAACCAATAAGTACTATTTATATTATTTTGTACTCAAAATACACCTTTTAGTACCTTGATATCGTGTAAAATAGATGTATAAATAATGCGATATCAAAATACCTCACTATTAGACTTTGCTTATCCTCAAGCACACTCGTATGTACATAGGCTAGTAAAAGTTTTACTTCAACACAATTCACTTGCATGTAAATACAAGAAATAGTTAGCAATAACATAAATAATGATTAAAAACAAATACATAACTTATACCTTGAATCATATACAAACAGGTCTGCTTTTTCTATTCATGTTCCAAATACACTTCCTTCCTATAAGCAAAAAGTCCCTAGTGTTCTAACCAGTCATTTTGGCATCCCCTAATAATATATACCTTTCAAAGACCACCTAGGCTCAAGACTTGTTGCCAAATTTCCAAGATTACCCTTGTAATTTTGGCATACATTTCACGAACACTTCTTTGTTTAATTATTATTTATGCTATTTGTGGTATTACAATTTCTTATTATTTTTCACTTTGCTTCTAATAGCTTATGCAATCCTAAAAATTTGTGTGCTAACTTTAGACATACTTATGTTGTACTGATTATCAACAAATATATTTAATACGTTTACTCTTCCGTACCTTTGGAACTTGTGTCTTTCTATGGAACTCATGATTACAAATTTTTTGTTCAAAACTGTACAAAGTTTACTCATTTAAATTCCGAAGGCCACTAAGGGAATTCCATGACTAACATTTATTGCCTGTGTAAAGAACATTCGATAAAACATCCCATGATCCCAAGCCAGTTGGCCTTAGGTGATTAAGTGTAGAACACCCTTTACGAGTCTACTTGTTCGAGCTATAAAGGTCACTGATTGAATTTCTCTCCCGAGTTTAAATCTTATGCTACGTAATGTCACATTTGGTAAAACATATAAGCATTATTATTAACTCTTCAAGATTTGTCTCCGTTAAAGCACGTGTTAGTTTATTTATAGAGACTTTTACTCGTTTCAGTACAACATAAGACTGGTACAATAAAAAAAGATGGAAATCTAACTCAATCTATTTTGGCTAGGACTTTGTAGTGTTTACAACTAAAATGATACAGTTTTGAGAAGACATGTACTAAGAAGTTTCTGTGAGGTTTATTTCATCAACAATACAAAACTTATTGTAACTAACACAATAACTACCCATTAACTTACAAATTAAAAATCTACTTGGAATAGTGATCATCCATAGTGACTATATATAAAGGCTAAATATAACCTAAGTACCCATCCTTATAACATTATTTCTAAAATATTTATATTAAGCGTTCAATTATGAAAAAATTTTAAAGGAAAAATTTTAAATTGGCTAAATAAATCGAGAGGCTCATGTTGTGTGCTTTATCGACACCAACCTCACACTTAAATCATACAATATCCCCATTTTATTCTAAAACAATCAAAATAGAAAATAAAGGGAGAAAAAGGAAAGGACTCCTCTAGGGTATAGTAGCGAGGTCCGTATCTGATATAGACAATCAATATGGAAGCTGCTACTGCTGATAACGTACCGTCTGGCCAGAATATATGATACCTTGGAGTAAAAGTAGACACATCAAATGATATTCACTATGTATATGTGATGTATCATAGTCGTGCAATACAACTCAAATATCGTGGCTGAGCAATGGAACTCGTCGTGTATAAATGGTAGAATGTGTGGCTTAATGTAGGTAGAAGAACGGTAAAATACAGGACATAGGAACACCATGCTATATGGATATATCATGGCATCATCTTTAATAAAATACAATGAATGAATGAGAATAAACATTACGCGACACGTGAGGTAATGCACACATCGCGTAATATAATAAGTTAGCTTTCCATAACATGCTCATTGATCAACACGGCGCATTATGTGTATGGACACAAATGCGTTCTTTAATCAATGAGGATTTCATCACGAATCAAAGGAGTTATGTGGTGTGTACGGGATAGGCATGAGTCACGTAAAATAATCAGTGTAGTTTGTTTTCGTTGATGTGTTAGACTTAGCTTGTGTAGGCTACACACTCGCCTCGTCTCCTTCTTTGAGCTCATGCTCCTTCTTGAATGGTTAAGCTCTTGATTTATCACTCTCGCTTCTTGTAGGAATCACCCACACTTGAATGTTGCCAATGCCTCTCCAAGCACACCCGGCCGAACAATCCCGAAAAATTCCAAATAACCCGAAGCAGTGTCACAAGGAAAACAAAACGAAAACACGAAAAAAATAAAAATAAGAAAACAAAATAGAAAAACATAAAAATAAGAAATCATAAAAAACTAACAACCATTAATCAAATAATCCAAACCGTTTGAAACCGTTCCCCGACAACGACGCCAAAAACTTGATGCGTGCAAATCAGTCCCTGCCAGATGCCAAAAACTTGATGTGACATATCTCGTTTTAAATTTATAAAACATATCTCATCTCAAATAGGGACTATTACACATTAGGCGGTGAACCAAATTGTGTAGCAGTATAGTGTTGGTAAGAAAGAGTGTCGAACTCCTGAGGAATGAATATGGAATAGAATAGCATATATGATTAATAGTTAAACTATACAACATGAAAATAAAAGGAGGGATATGCAACATTCAAAACAAACCAAGGAAAATAAAAGGAAAACATGGAAAATTGATTTGCAAAAACAAATATGAAGTTATTCTTATTTAAACTTGATCCCACCCTTCAATTACGATTGATTTCTATTAAGTGCAATGGTTATTAAACTGATTGTCAATAATTCCTAAGTTGATTAGTTCCATTGGTTCGTCCACTAATCCTAATGATTCTAAGGACTTTTACTTACAATGGTCATGTAGGCCAGCTATCTATATTATGAGTCATTAACTGCATATATAGTAGATTCAATCTGGTAATTAATCTCAAAGGCTATGATAAGTAGTTATTGCATAAAATGGTCATCTAATCCATTTTACACATTAAAGTTCATTACATTACTGTCTTAACCCTAGGATTTGGTTCATCTCTAGCCATATCTGTTTAGTGGTCATAGAACAATCATGATTCGAGTAAAACAATCAGATTGATCCCCTAGATTGGTATAACTCAACAATAAAACAATAAAGATTCAATCTTTAACACATAAAGATCATTGACTAAACGCCACGATAAAAGTAAACAACTTTTCAATAACCAAATATCAATCAAAATCACTAAATTGGGGTTTAATCAAACAAAATAAGAACAAAGGGTTGCAACCTAAATTTGAAAGTAGAATTCATAAAGAAACCAAAGTATATCCAAAATATAGACATTAAAGAAAACAAAAAAGATAACATGATGATTATGCTCTTGATCCTTTAAAATTCTACTATATATCCGCCTTTCGGCCGACTTCTGGACTCTCAAAACGACATTTTTAAGGTTTCTTTTAGGTCTAAACTTGGCCTAAGTCGCAGCCACTGCGGTATTTATAATTTTTTGGCCTACATAGAACGCGTCGCTTAAGTGTGTTGGCCGCGTCGCATAGTTCCAACAGTCTTGCTTTCATCGCAAGCCACATCCTTATTTCATAGTGGAGCATCTCGTGTAGCAGTATTGGAAACGTCGTGTAAGTCTACGTGTCATGTAACCCGTCGTGTAGCGCATCAATCCCGCGTTTCATCATTATCCATCCATGCATCGCGCTTCCTTGTAGAAAGTCCATTTTCAGCTCCTTTTGCACCAGCAGAAGTGCCATAATTCCTTAAATAAATTATTCAAACCATAAAGTATCATTTATCTAATTTTCTACCCAAAATACAGCTTTTAGTACATTGATATCGCATAAAATATATGTATAAATAATGTGATATCAACAACATATTGAATCACTCATATGTTTGATCAATAGACTCGCCATCCTTTTGCTTAAATTCGTTGAAGTCAGAGAGTGTGTTGGTGATGACGCTCCTTTTGAGTTTCTACGTTCATACGTCAAGTAGTTTCAACTTATCCCAAATTTTCTTAGCGGATTTACATCCACTAACGTGTCACGTTTGGTGGAAGTCAGAGATATATATATATATATATATATATATATATATATATATATATATATATATATATATATATATATATATATATATATATATATATATATATATATATATATATAATTCTCTCATACATCATTTGCCTTTTTTTAATTTTTTTTATGTTTGCAACTGGCATAGCAGGTTAAAGAGGGTGAGGCAGCGGTTTCATAAACCCTATTTGAGATAATGCAACAAAGGAAAATGAAGGCAGCGAGTTGGGGGAGGTGCGACTTTGATGGGAATGACTTTGTTCACCTCCTTGTGTTGGGTTCGGCGGCATCGACGGGAACAATTATGTTCGTCCTAATAATAAATTAAGTTAATGTAAAAAAGATAGTTAATAATAGACATCGAAAAATCATAAATTAATATTTATTCGTGGCAACATCAATGACACATGCACAATCCGTCAAACCTAACCATCTCAACTCGGCAATGCAAAGGACCGTCGGATCACACCCTGTATTGGGTTACCAAACTTCATACTCTATAAAAACATATCCATGATCCATATCTATCAAATTAAGACGTCAAAGTATTAGCAAACATAATTATACTAAAAAACAATATTGACGAATAATAAAAAAAGCTTAATAGTGTACATAAACCCCCATAGGTTATAGGTGTGTCTGAGCTGTTCCTGTGATAGGAGAGGTGAATATGGTCCTCAATTTTGTTAGGCTACACGAAATGGTGGCCAATGGCCAACGAATGGCCAATGAGTTTTTGTGGGCCAAACCATGGTTGGCAGCCATTGACCATTTTTTAGGCAGTGGTGGCCAATTGCAATGAGATTTTTTTTTAATTAATTTTTTTGTAATCTTCATTTAATAAACTAATAATTAACTTAATAAAAATTAAATTAAACTGTAATTAGCCATTTTTGTATAAAATTGAAGTGTATTGAGAATATGTGAGAGAGATTAATTTAAAAGGTTGAAGATATTGCGTGAAAAAAATATAAATATGTTGGTTTATATAGATAAAGAAATTAAATAATTTTGAATTAAAAAAACGGCTGTTTTTTGGCCATTGGAGACGTTGGCATCTCACCAACCGGGCGACGAGTGACGATGGCGAGGAGGGTTGCGAATGCTTCAACGGCGGGGATGGCCAGTCGCCAAGAGGCTTGGCGACCCTCTTGGCGTCGCCTACTTCGTGTAGTCTTAAACACCGTTGACATGTGTCTGTACTTTCAATCCCAAACTACCCTACCCCAGAAAACAGATCTATGAATTAGATAAAAAAAACTGCATCTAATTTAAAGTAAATTACATGAAACCTGTTGAACAGGTCAATATCAGATGAGTGCAATGCGTTCTTCATGGACTGACTGGGGTATCTACCTGTGAATGTAAACACAAACTTGCAGCCACCACCAACCACACCTAACTTTGTTGAATTTCTCATATGAACTCATTTTTAGGTTGCAGCTATTGTAGAAATTAAGTACACTACCATCACTATAAATAGATGTTCTAACACCCATTGTAATGCACCACAAAAACATAGAGTGTTTTAGAGTTAGTAGTTTTTTCTTGTATTTCAGTTTGAGTTCTGAATAAAAGAACATTTGAGTTCCAACAAGTGGTATCAGAGCTTGGTTAAGCTCCCGGGGTAATTCTCTAAACACCCTCGTTTTTTTTTTTGTCGAATTTTTTTTGTCTCAAACTTGATTTCCGGGCACACCATTGTAAAGTTCGCGTTCCCACGATTCCGAATATATATTTTTCGGAATTTTTCGACCACCGGAAGACCTCCAAAAGTCCGGTCAAAGGTTCGCCGGAATAGTTGCCGGAAAAACCAGTTCGCCGGAGATCTCGCCGGAGAAGACGACACTGTAGCGTCACTGTAGCGGTTCACTGTAGCAGGTTTCAGAAAATTGCAATTTGGTCCCTGAAGTTTCGAAAAGTTACGTTTTCGTCCCTGTATTTCCGAAAAATTTCAGATTGGTCCCTATTTTTCAGAAAAACTTCAGAATAGCCCCTATACTTCAAAAAGTTTCAAACAAGCCCCTGAACTTCTGAAAATTACATTTTAATCCTTGTAATTTTCATAAATTACACGTAATTTTTTTTTATAAATTACACGTAATTTTCGTATACGCCAAGAATGTCAACACCAAACTCGTCGTCTCATCCCGAAGTTGAGAACGTCCAAAGGACGGGGAAGGAAGGAAGTGTGACGTTACACTATCCACTACTTACAATGTCCAATTATTCGGTGTGGGCTTTAAAAATGCGGGTAAACATGCAAGCGCAAGGAGTATGGGAAGCGGTGCAAAATCAAGTAGTCGAAGAACGTTTGGATCGCATGGCATTGGCTGCGATTTACCAAGCAGTTCCGGAGGACGTGTTACTCATGTTAGCGGAGAAGGATACGGCAAAAGAGGCGTGGGAGACGCTTCGAACAATGTATATGGGTGCCGAACGCGTCAAGGATGCGAAAGTTCAAACCTTGAAAAGTGAATTCGAGGTGATTCGCATGAAGGATAGCGAATCAATTGATGAGTTCGCCATGAAATTGACAACAATCGTTACAGGCATTCGTTCACTTGGAGAAAAAATCGATGAAACTTCGGTGGTGAAAAAGTTTCTTCGAGCCGTTCCGATACGATTCATGCAAATCGTAACCTCCATCGAGCAATTCAGTGATTTGAAGAACATGTCGATTGAAGAAGTCGTAGGCCGACTCAAGGCCCACGAAGAAAGACTTCGCAGATATGGAGAGAAAGACAGAGAGCAAGGGTTGTTGCTCACACACGCCGAGTGGGTGTCCCGCTCGAAACAACACAATGGGAAAGAATCATCCTCTAGCTCAAAAGGAAGAGGTGGAGGCCATGCCGGGAGAGGGCGTGGTAGAGGTCGAGGTCAAGGGCGCGGCCGAGGAAGAGATTCAAATCAGCCCCGAAATGAATCTAACAAGCCGAAAAAGGATAAAAGCAAGGTAAAATGTTATTCTTGTGATGAATTTGGTCATTATGCATCGGAATGCCCCAAAAAAAACCATGGTGAGGAGGCAAACCTCACTCAAGCCAATGAAGAAGAGCCCATCTTGATGATGGCAATCTCACAAGAAGTCACATCCGGAAAGGTATCGCTGGAAGAGATGATTTGTGTTAATCTTCTTACATCGGGAGAAAGTCGAGTGAATTCCGAGGTATGGTATCTCGACAATGGTGCTAGCAACCATATGACCGGAGACCGCTTAAAGTTTCATGAGCTAGATGAAAACATTACCGGTCACGTGAGATTTGGCGATGGTTCAACGGTCGCTATTTTGGGAAAAGGGTCGATTTTATTTGATTGCAAAAATGGTGATCAGAGACTCCTTAATGAGGTATATTTCATTCCAAGTCTTAAAAATAACATAATTAGTCTTGGACAAATGACGGAAGAAGGGAGTCATGTTATTATGGACGGGTCAATTCTATCATTGTTTGATAGAAACAAAACTCTACTTTTGAGAGTTAAAAGATCTCCAAACCGGTTGTATAAAACTCTTTTAAAAACTGGTAGACCAATTTGTCTTTTAGCAACAAAAGACGAACCAGCTTGGACCTGGCACTCTAGACTTGGTCACGTTAACTTTCCTGCCTTAAAAAAGATGTCAGAAAAGAATATGGCAACCGGAGTACCAAAGATTGAACACCCAAATCAAGTGTGTGAAGGGTGTGTTATTGCCAAACAAACTAGAACTTCGTTCCCGAACCAAGTGGTTTTTCAGGCACAAAAACTGCTACAACTTGTTCATGCGGACTTATGTGGTCCGATTACACCCACCTCTATTGGAGGAAGCAAGTATTTTCTTCTTCTGATAGATGACTTTAGTCGGTGGATGTGGGTGTACACATTATCTGAGAAACTTGAAGCATTTAGTGTTTTCAAACGCTTCAAATTGATGGTTGAGAAAAGTTCGGGTTATAAAATAAAGGCACTTCGTACAGATCGGGGAGGAGAGTTCACTTCTAAAGACTTCACAAGTTTTTGTGAAGAAAATGGCGTTAAAAGACATCTAACGACACCATATTCGCCTCAACAAAATGGAGTTGTAGAGAGGCGAAATCGAACCGTTATGGACATGGCAAGAAGTCTTCTTAAAGGAAGAAATGTCCCTGGGGAGTTTTGGGGAGAAGCCGTTAGACATGCCGTTTATCTACTTAACCGCCTACCTACAAAAGCACTTCCCGACATCACACCTTATGAAGCCTGGTTTGGCAAAAAGCCAAGTCTTGGACACCTAAAGGTATTTGGGTGTGTTGCTTTTTCTAAAATTATAGGTGGTCACCTGAAAAAGCTTGATGATCGAAGCAAAAAGATGGTGTATTTAGGTGTGGAGGATGGAACGAAAGGCAACCGTTTATTTGATCCGCAAGATCGAAAGTTGCGGGTTAGTCGAGATGTTGTCTTTGATGAAGAAGAAGGGTGGAATTGGTACAAAAATAAGGAAGAAGAAAAGGTGACTCCTAAAACCTTTACTATCATTGAACCACAGACCCAAATACATCCTGAAATACCCCAAAACATCCCTGAAATCAACCCAGATCAATTAGAAAACCCAGATTTTGAACCTATTCAGTCTGAAACAATCCCATACACTCCAATTTCTTCAAACTCATCCGATACAGAAAGTGATCCAAACGAAGTTAGGCCTCAAGGATATCGTTCGCTAGCTGATTTGTATGAAAATGTTGAAAGTGTGATCCTTGAGCCTGGAGAATTGTTGATGATAGCTGCAGATCAACCCTTGAATTTCAAAGAGGCGGTAACCTCTAAAGCATGGCAGGAGGCTATGCAAACAGAGTTGGATGCTATCAAGAAAAACAAGACGTGGCAACTCACTGATTTGCCGCCGGGTCATAAAGCAATCGGTTTGAAATGGGTATTCAAAGTGAAGAAAGACAACTTTGGAAACGTGGTGAAACATAAAGCTAGACTCGTCGCAAAAGGCTTTGTGCAAAAGCAAGGAATCGACTTTGATGAAGTTTTTGCACCGGTAGCACGACTTGAGACCATAAGGCTTATCCTTGCCTTAGCAGCTCAACATGGATGGGTTGTCCACCACCTTGATGTCAAGTCAGCCTTTCTTAATGGAGATCTCAAGGAGGAGGTCTATGTCACCCAACCGGAAGGATATGTTGATAAAATCCATAGTCACAAGGTGTACAAGCTCTTTAAAGCTCTATATGGTTTAAGACAAGCTCCACGAGCATGGAACATTCGCTTAGATAAAAGCTTAAAAGGGCTCGGTTTTTCAAAATGTTCACAAGACTTGGCGGTTTACATAAGGAAAACAAATGGCAAAACTCTTATTGTTGGTGTCTATGTTGATGACTTAATCATCACCGGGTCAAACACCGAAGACATTGTCAAATTCAAAGATCAAATGAAAAAAGAATTTGAAATGAGTGACTTGGGTTTGCTTTCTTACTACCTTGGAATCGAAGTGTCGCAAGAGAAGTGGGGAATATCTTTGTGTCAAACGGCTTATGCAAAGAAGATTTTAGAGCAATTTGGGATGCTAGATTGCAACCCAGCGAAATCACCAATGGAACCAAAGTTAAAGGTCAAGAAGGATGAAGATGGTGAAAAAGTTGACCCGACCGAATATAGGCGAGTAGTGGGATGTTTAAGGTACTTGACACACACTCGACCAGACTTATCATATTCGGTTGGAATTGCAAGTCGTTTCATGGAAAAACCAACAACTTTGCACTTCCATGTAGTAAAGCATATTTTACGGTATGTAAAAGGAACCGTCGATTATGGACTCAACTATGGAAAGGGTCGTGAAATTGAAGACTTGGTTGGGTTCACTGATAGTGATCTCGGGGGTGACATTGTTGATAGCAAAAGCACGAGTGGGATGGTTTTCTATCTTGGTAGAAATGTAGTAACTTGGCAATCTCAAAAGCAAAAGACTGTTGCTTTATCCACATGTGAAGCAGAGTTCATGGCAGCCACGGCGGCAGCATGTCAAGCCATTTGGCTTGCAAATCTCATGAAGGAACTCACCGAAAATCATGTTATGCCTATCACTTTGTATGTTGATAACAAATCTGCTATTGCCTTGATGAAAAACCCTGTGTTTCATGGTCGAAGCAAACACATTGACATTCGTTTTCACTTCATACGAGAATGTGTTGAGCGTGGGCAAATTATGGTGGAATATGTAGCCTCGAAGGATCAAAGGGCAGACATCTTTACCAAGGCTTTGACATATGTGAGGCACATTGAAATGCGCAACATGATCGGCGTAACGAATCTCGAGCCAAGTTTGGTTTAAGGGGGAGAATGTGAATGTAAATACAAACTTGCAGCCACCACCAACCACACCTAACTTTGTTGAATTTCTCATATGAACTCATTTTTAGGTTGCAGCTATTGTAGAAATTAAGGATACTACCATCACTATAAATAGATGTTCTAACACCCATTGTAATGCACCACAAAAACATAGAGTGTTTTTGAGTTAGTAGTTCTTTCTTGTATTTCAGTTTGAGTTCTGAATAAAAGAACATTTGAGTTCCAACACTACCAACATGAACAAGAGGGACACTCGTACCACATCTTCATTGGATAACTCATTAAGTAAGTTATTGAATATGTCCTCTAAGTCACTAACTTTTACCGTGTCAACCGTAGGGACAAATGGAAACCTCCGATTTCGGAACTGCATCTCCATCATACGAGTTAACTGCCTCTAGTTTAATCAACAAAATTATGAATTTAAACTATTAAGTTACCAAAATTAACCCCTCCTTATCAATCAAACCTGTTCAACTAAAATGTCAATTCCAAACACTATCTGATCATTGCTGTTAACTTTTGATTCGATTAATGGTTAAACCATTATATACAAAACACAAAGATTAATTCATTCAATAACAAATAAAATTTAAAAGGAGCTTCGGGCTTTTGACACAAGAAGGCGTAATCTTGACTCAAGCCATGAAGAATGGTTGATATTTTTTTTCCTTTCTTTAACATTTCAAATTTCAGAAATCGATCTCAAATCGTTTTAATAAATGGATGTCTAAGGCTTATATTCGATATGCTTAGATGATTTGGGAACGAAACCAAGTGAAATTGTAAAAGTTGCTAAACGTGAAAGTGTCCGTACCCAAAGGAGATGTTGTACAACTAACTTTATTTAAGCAAGTACAATTGTTAAAAAAGTAATTCATGCATACAACACTAGCGACTAAATTTTATAAAAGAGATTGCTATTTTATAATTATGTAATGTTTCATATGGTTCCGGCCGGTAAGTGTAACGATTAGTTTACTATAAAAATAAAGATATAAAAGCAGGCTTATGATAATAGTATAATACGATAATACAATTTCAAGAACTCAAACTTGTTTACGTCGACTGCTCAAGGTACTTCTTCTTTTCTTCGTTGGTCATGTAAGCGGTCGTCGGAAATGACTTTCCTACCCCAACCGAAGTCTTGAAGTAAATCTTGGAACTTTTTTCATTTTCCATACTCATCTCAACAATAGGTACCCATATCAATAATTGTTTGCTTTTAATACCGGTCATTTTCTTCATCTTATATTTTTCAATATATGCAGTCACCTCAGTTGCATAGCTCACACGTGAATTAGCCCCCTCAAAAAAGTGCTCATATGGAGCTTTTTGCTTCATCCAAACAAAACCCGTCTTACGAACTCTCCCACACTCTACAAGATCTTTCAGTGGGAGAACACCTTTTGGGAAACCAAGCTCTTCAAGGAGATCAATAGAATGGCGATGACATTCTTCGGCTCCATACACTATCTCAGCCCCAGCTCTATCGTCCGACATTTTTTTAGGGTATAGTTGGGTCGAGTTTTAAGTTGAATGATTGGGAGTAAACAAAGGTTGGGTTTTATATGCAAAAAAAAGGTTTGGTGGATGTTGAGCTTTAATGGGGTTTGGTTGGAATGGTGGTTCACCTAATTAAGTTTTGGTTTGAGGGTGGTTAGCCACCTATGTTTGTGAACTCATGGTGTTAGATTGCGGTGGTCAGGCACCTACACAAGCGAAACTTGTGTTCAAATATTCAAAAGTTTATATATAGTAATATGAGATAAAGATGAAAAACGGTTGTATACATTGAAACGCTATAAGTAGAAAGGGATAGAGAATAATATTAAAGTAAAAGGACAACAAAAATAATAGAAAATATTAGTCATGAGTGACATCCTTTTTTCTAAATATAACTCGTTATAGAAGACCTTTTTGTTGGAACTTTGTAAACCGATCTGTTTATTTAATGTATTTTGTTTGATGATAACTTATCAATCTCTCACTTAATTGTAAAAATATAAACAAACCAACTATCTTCCGCTACTAGAAAACAAGGGTATTTCCCACGGCCGAAAATACGTCGGTAATCCGGCGTGATTGTCTTTTATGCTAACCAAAAAAATTCTTGGAAAAAATGTATGGGTAAATTTTGACCGTTTACCAATAATTTTGTTAACGGATGTCAAAAATACACTAATTCTATTAATTTTGTTAACGGATGTCTTACATAAATACTTGTGACAATTTGTCGATGAGTACAGTGTGTGAATGATTACTGATGGATTCCTTTTGTGACAGTTCTTGTGATATGTTTGTGGTAGATTGCCCACCAATTGTGTTTGTGATTGCCGACAAATGAGCTTGCAAATATTATTGACGGTGTTAGAGCGGTAAATGCTACAATAATGAGTGATAGTTAAGTTAGAGCACTCACTTTTATGTAAAAGCATATTCCTTCCACCGGTGTATAAAATGGAGGAGTGGTCGTTTGCTTGTGAGAATGCACCTTATTACATGTAGTCATAGTATAGAGTGAGTGCGTGGTTGGAATTCACTCCCAAACCTATTGTTCTTTATGTAATATCTTTGTAACACCTCATCATTTATACACATTGAATGGTCTAATAAGTTATAAAGCACAATATGTTATAAAAAACTTGTAGTTTTAAGAACCTCGTTCATGCCATTAAGGCATATCGTTGAAATTTGGTCTCAACAAAAACAAATGAGTTTTAAAATGTTTAAATAGCTTTAGAGATTTCAAACTCATATCAACACAACCAAAGTAAAGTCATAGAACATTTAAGAACAAATGTCCTGAAAATAATCTAATATTTCTACCAAAATTTTGGCATGACCTCTGACCTATTTGTATAAAATACATACCGACCCGATTCAAAAATAGCCCAAAAAACACTTAGGACATAGTAACATATTACAACATAACTATAAGGGTATATTACTATACCATAAACAAGTATCTCTCAATGTATCACATGATGATATCGTCTAAAGGATCAAGCTATCTTCCAACCGACATTTGTATCTAAAAGCTTCATATAACTTTTAAGTCTCTGCAACCCTCTGATTCAATGCAAACCAACATGTTCCTGAGATACATATCATTAAAACAATAATATGTAAGACGAATTGTCTCGTGAGATACATGAGTTTTAAACCCAACAATAAATTAAGAAAAACCAATAACTTGAAAAGTATATTTCTCAATTTAAATTTATATAAACTAACACTTGACAACCACACTGAAAATTTATTCGTAAAACCATTTTGAAATCATATTACAACTTATATTACCAATCCATGGGTTTTAGACTCAAACTATATTCGAAATGAAACTAATAGTCTAAAAGAATGTTTCATAACATATGACTATAAAAATTCGGGATCAAGTAGCAAAATATTAAGAAATATGAATAAGATTTCAAAACCAAATCAAGATACTAGAAACAAAATCAAAATATCAAATCAATTGTACGGGCGCCCCCGTGATATACACTCCTTCCTAGAACGGGATACACCACCCTATAAAGGCATTCCTGCGTAAAGGTCCAATGTATCGGAAAGCCTCCAAGCTCCCAAGGATGAAGACTCAAAGTATCGGAAAGCCTCCGAGCTACTAAGGGTAAAGGTCCAAAATATCGGAACGCCTCTGAGCTATTTAGGACAATGTCAATCTAAAATAGGATGAAACACATTCACTCCTACCAATGCTAACATATGAGACTTCTACTTCGCGAGGGGTGGTACCATCCTAGCAGAGTCTAAGTGACCACCCTTCTTAGGTGAGGTCTAGTGCGGACTTTCACACACATGAATGCATTCATTAACAAAAAAAACAAATTAACAAATCCAACTGGAATCAATAACCCAAACTTTAGCTTAAAAGCTTCAAAGATATGTGGGGATCAAATCTCAAATAACTCAATGAATAATAATCAAACTGCAAATGACTAATCTTGAAAAAAAATCAAAGCTCAAAGAACACAATGAGCAAAACATCAAACCCCAACAATTTGATAAGTAAATGACCCAAGCTTAAATAAATCTTTCAGCAAACACTAGTAGGATTCAACTTATACAACTAGTAAGCCATTTGCTTGAAAAAAAAACTATAATCGTGTAAGTATGCTTCTGAACTTGTGTAAAACAAAGCATTTCATAATCAAAATCATTTAGTGCTAAAAACCCGGTAGTAAAAAATCTTGTTTGCTATGTACCCAGTTAAAAGTACATATGTCGTCACCTCGGTAGCTAGATATGTCTAGCTACACTAATCCACTAGCTCTTTACTTTACTTGCTTCTACACGTCCTTCAACCTCTATTGATTTATTAAGAGATCAGAACATAATATACAACTAAACACATAATATTTGTCCAATCATTGTTGAATACCTTCTAATTATTATCAAGTCTTATTCCAATGATTAAACATGCTTCATAAAGGCATAATATTCGTTTTTGACATCTTTACCCTTTTTGTCCTATTTGGACAACTTGGTCCAAGTTTCATGTAAACTTGTGTTTAACTCATTGTTATATAACACAACAATGCACCAATAGTGTTTAAAACATGTGTAAAGCTTTATGGTACCTTTTGAGCCACTTTTTGTTTCGAGAATTTTTATCAGTTTCTTGGTTAGGCATCCTACTTTGCCTAATTGTGTTTTCTGAGGTGTAGCATGAAATTTTAGTAAATTTCTAATCTTAACATGTTTATAAAGCAATATCAATGCTTAAATTTTCTAACATCTCTCGTTTCACTCTTTTTTTCTATTTTTGACAATTTTGTCGTTAAAATTAAAAAAGGGTTAAGGTCAAATTTGAAAAAACTAATTAAGTAATTGTTATATATTTACAATTAGGCCCCTACATCTAAAATCGTAGATCATTTCAATCAGATGCTCTATATTTGATCACACATTCACACAATACTTGTAATATATATATATATATATATATATATATATATATATATATATATATATATATATATATATATATATATATATATATATCATTATTATTATATACAAAAGCAGGTGCTTTTGTAATTCAAGCAGAAAGATTAATGAGGAATTAAGGAACTTTTTCCTCGGATTTTTTTGAATTTTCTGGGATTTTCTTATCAGATTGCCACATCAGCAATGATAAAAGAAAACCTTTTCTATTTTTTTTTCTATAAATCAAATAAAAGGTCGGTGGACTTGGAGCTCAAGCAAAACAATCAATGAGCTTTAATTATGGAGGATTACACCTGGCATGGCTGAACCGAAGGGAAGAGGAGCCATAGTGTTGTGCGTGAAGTTCACGTAAAGGTTTTCTTTGGCGCATGAAAAAGAGTGAGTATGTGACACCGTCTCCTTCACATTTGAAGACAGCTATTCAATCATCGTTTACTCCACCAATAGATTCAATCCATCGTCTCCTTTTCTTTTCTTGTATGTGTATTCATCTCGATATAGGGTTCTCACCATCACTTTCTTTTCTATTGTCTATTTCCTTCTTCTCTCTCCTCCATTACCACAACGGCGCTTTTCAAAACCATAGAGAGATGTCTCAGTCCCCTCGCCCAAGGATGAGAGGAAAGAATCGGGAAAAGCTCTACCCCTCTAACCGTTCTATATTGTGATGTTTTAATATTTTAGAACTTGATGTTGGATTATTTAGGTTTTTTTGTGTTCCATTGTGTTGCCGGTCCAAAAAATTTGGCTCTATAGTGGTAGCTCAACGAAGTTAATCAAAGCATCAGCGAGGATGACCATTATAATTGGGGTTTTCTTTCACATCTCCATAGCTCGCTATTGATTCTGGAGGATGGATCTGATAGAAAAGAATACGAGAATCCCTAAAAATATAGGAGTTATTAAGGTTAGATTCTACACCCCTCAAACATTCTTCCTTTCTCTAGATGCTCTAATGTTGGTCAATTTTGGTCAAAGATCGCAAGTTTAGGTTAATCTCATCTTACAAACCAAGATTTTCATATTAAAAAAATTCTCATCACCTTTGTTTTCAGCATCTGTAGTGCTGGGGGATCTTGATTGCTTGCCTGAAAATCCAAACATAAACCTAAAGTTGGTGTTTTACTTTTGATAGCATGTTGAAGGTGTTGTTATTGCCAAAATCGGGAGCTATATAGGAGGTGTACACTTATATCAAATAGTCACTATGCATATTGGCCAATGTAACCTGTGGACAGGTGCCCTCTCTTTCTCTTATCAATTGCTCTTTTAACCCGGGTATGATGTTATTTCTTCTTTTTTGTGACTTAATGTGAAAATGACTTGACCTCATTAGCTATATGTCGAATCTTTTTTACTGAATCCAAAAGAACAACTTAATATAATGAGTTAAAGATCACAAGTTGGGTTTGGATATTGTTGGCCCCTGTGTCACAGTGGATTTACTCCCAATAGCGTACACACTTCTCTTCTCGCCTTCTTCCCTATCCTGAATTAAGGCTCCATATTTTAAATGTGGCAAACTAATGGAGTTATAATATTATGAAGCCTGTAGCGTCGGATTTCATGCCTATGGATTGGCTTTGATTTATTTCATCTATTTAGGTGCTTAGTAGTTGCAGTGAAGGGGATATGGGGACTTCAAAAGGAGACTCAACTATTTCAAGAAGGTATTGTCATTAATCGTACTTTATTTATGAATTTCCTTTAATTTTTAAATGTTATTAAGTATTGTTAATGTTATGATGATATGTATTAAAGCTGAAAGAATAAGTTGTGATTGAGCAAGTTGAATGGTTCTCTTATTCTATATATCTTCCCTTTTAGATGCAGGTTCTTTCGCCCGTCTTATATCTGTACAAGGAGATGGTAGTTTGCAAGAAGAAAAGAAGCTCAAAGATGAGAGCAGTGACTCATGGTGGATGCTTTCATTTACTTCATCACGGTAAATATATTATTAAAAATATACATTGATAAACTATAGGTAATACTAAACAATGAGTATTTGTGTTGGTTGCAGTCTAATGAAAGGTTTATTATATTGTGATATACACCTGACGCCAGGAGACTATCATTGAATTTACCAACAATTTAATTGGAATGTGCTTGTTTGATGCTATTTTGTTGGTAATTATAAATGGTTAGCAAGTTTTTTATAACCGGAAACTCATAATATTATAGTAAATTTTGAGATATAAAAAAGAAAAGTTATAATCACATTGTTTAACATACCATGGTTACTTATTTGACAGGTAGGCTCTACCATGTAAATGAGTGTGCAACCAGGATGATAAAACAATCTCTATGTTCACAATGCAAGGGTAATTCTAACCTTTCTTCTCTAAGTTGAATATCTAATCTGTTAACTACTTCTATCTTTACAGAATAGCTTTTATTTGTTGCTATTTTGAATCATATGGTTTTACATTATTTTAGAAACCAGAAAACGCATGCCACTTATTATATATGTTGATTAGTTGAATGTAAATGTGAAGAAAGTTATGTAGCAAATAGCCATTAAACCTGGTTTAAGGACAAACTAATGAAAAGGGACTACAATTACAGTCCCTTTTAGAGCTAAGTGTAAGAACCTCAAGGCATATGAGTCATGATCAAGGAAGGAGACAAGGTTAAATTCTTTCATATAAAATATATATTATTATGTTTTTTTTTCAATTTCCTGATGCAACACAAATATTGCTTGGTGGGGCTTTAGAAAGTTTTCCTCAATATTGTTCTGCATACTATGATTTGGTGGTGACTATTTATTTATGGAAAAACAAATAATTAACATTACTTTCATAATAATATCTTGACTTTTGGCTTTCCCAGAAAACACACAGGACACTAACTCGCTCTCGGCCTATTGTTAGTGCAAAAAACATGAATGCCTGCCATATATGTGAATGATCATAAAGTGAGCGACTTTGCCCACATATACATATTTAAATCTTTATTTTAAAATGAATATGTGATTGAGGTAATATTATTTTTAGGGATTTGAAACGTTGTTTCTGTAATAAACTTTCACCATCTTTCTTATAGACTTCTTATAGAACGTCCTCTCATCCTTACGTTCTGCTTGAACATCTTAAAGATGTTACATCACCATATAAAGTGTATATCAATAAAAAAAAATGTCTTATAAATTTTATATTTACGCCTATTTGTGTGCTGATATATAAAAAAGGACTAATGTTTATATTGCTGGTGATGGAGAACTGGAGATTACAATGTAGCTGGTGTGGCAGATATGCATGATCCTTTCCCTCTAACTTCAATGGAAAAAAGGAAGGGTTACATGACAAAGAGAAGCTATCTTATGCACCTTTGTCAATTGGTGGTCCTTTTTGTATGATAAATATGTTTATATAAACATTAAAAGTCATTTTGCGCAGCTTTTGAAAAATAGCGATGAAGATGATGTTTTAGTAATTTTGGATGAAGGAGTGGTACTGTTAAATCACTTCAAAATAGGAAATATTTGGTTTTTCTAAGCTTTAATAAAAGTATTGGATTTAGTCAAAAATCGTGTGTGGTGCATTTTGGTCGTGAGAGTTAACGATGTAGATGATAAACAATATCATTTGTGTTGTTTTACTAGATTGGATGTGATGCCCATTCCAGCTAGAACAACTATTTATTTGGTACATAATTATTCATTTACGGCTCACATGATGATATTGATACTTCTAAAACATGTTTTAATATGAGAAGCCAAAGGAAGTACCAAAGTCAACCTTCTGGTTGTCGACGACTCCACAAACATTCTTGAAAGAAATATCAAAATTACTCCCCATGGGCCGTGATTATCACGGCCCTCAAAACCTTACTAGTATATATATATAAAGAGAAAAAGAACATTGATTGTTGCAATTTTTTAGAATTAACGATAGTTTAGCATGCTCCTCAATTAATTCCAGTTTTCTAGAATTCCTACAAATTCACCCGCCTACTATATGTGGAAGCAAATAAAACACATATATTTTTTTTAACAGCAAGAATTTTATTAAAACCTCCAGTAAGGAGCTAGAGCAAAACCAGGAACATCAAACACAGTTGCCTTTCCAGTCATCCCAAGACAAGGACAAAGACTTCCTATCTCTATGTTTAGCCCAATGGAAGGCAATAAGTTTAATCTTCTCCACAACATGTTTACATAAATCGATCTTACTATTAAAAATTAACTAGTTCCTGGTACTCCAAATGATCCAAATAAAAGCAGCGAAGATACATCCAAGTCTTCTTCCTTTCTCTTTGTTCTTCTTCTCCATCTCCTTTAGAAACTTCACAGACTCGTCAATTGAGACTTTGTCAATCGGCAGCTCCTTGCACCACTCCAAAAGACCTCCAGCAACCTCTTTGGTGAAAGAATAATTTCTAAAAAGGTGGGTTTCGGTTTCTTCTGTTCTGTGATAGAACGGGCAAGCATTACTCCTCACTTTAACCCCTCTAGCTTCCAAGTTGACTCGAGTGGGAAGCCTTCCGATCCTCGCCCGCCACAAAAGAATAATAGCTTTAATTGGGACCAAAGTATTCCAATAAGTGGTCACATTCGAGTCAATAAGCAATAAACTATCAAGAAGTTGCATGCAAGAACGGACAGAAAACTTCCCATCATTCTCAAGCCCCCATTCCCAACCCTCATCCGAAGAGAAGAATAAACTTCGAATATCAATATTGCCCAAATGTAAATACTTATTTAAATTAGCAATGGTCCCCCACACCCCTGTTAGGATCGAGACACACACACGACACTAATCACACACACTTAGCTCTCACACTCAAGAATGCAACGATGAACATGAGGGATTTAACGTGGTTCGGTCTATTCTGACCTACATCCACCAGGTAACTAGGAGTATATATTAAACTACATTGTTGAGGTTATTTATTACAGATACATATGATCTCTATATATAGATATACAGATGGTAACTGGTCAAACATACGGCCGTCAACTACAGCTGTCTTCCGCCACTTCTTTTGACAAGCTGCAAAGCATGGATGCCGTTGCCGTTTTCTGCTGCTATTTTTGACAACCCACAAAAGTGGCTTCACACTCAACAATCTCCCACTTGAAGCCACAGAACAATCTTCACTTGTGCTTCAGCTGTGCATCTGTATTTCCGTAAACTCCTTCTTAGTTACCCCGGCCTTCTCATCACTTAACCTGAAAGGCCCGTTAAAACTCCCAAGAGTTTTAACATGTTCGTCATGACTTGAACTGCCCTTGACCCGTTCTCTGACCCTATCGGCTCCCACTGAAAACGAACTACCGAATCCTGGAACAATCTGAGAACAAACAACAACACTCTCCATATTTAGCAAGTTATCAAAACCGGAGAGACTTTTACAGCTGAAAACTGGTTCTAAATCCACTGTCGTCCTGGACCTATGATTGAAACATGACCTATGCTCCCACTGTTGCAAAACCCTGCAACTGAAACAATACTTTGTGCTCTTATTGCCACAATATCCTTCGACTGATTTTTCTGAACCTTTCCATGCTCGTTCAACCTGAATCTTCCTTGTAGCTCTAGGCTTCCTACTTGCAAAAGGTCACCCTCTTCTGCCCATGAGATTCTGTGAACCGGACTTTGTTTCTCTTCTGAACTGGGACGGTCACTCCCTCAGACGGTAATCCGACCATATACAGCGAACATTCATCGTTCACAAGTCTTACCTTTCCAAAGTCTCCAACTTTCAGATTCTGCGGTGCTTCACTGCTGTGGGTAGCGTGAAATGAAGCACCAGAATTCTTGACCCAAGAGTCTTCACTGCCTTCCACCGAGTCCCAATGCATCAAACCCAGACACATTCTCAGAAACAGAATTTCCTCTATTTGGACATCGACTCTAAAGAATGTCCACACCTCAACGTCATGAATAACACTGAACTTTCTGATCCTGTGATTACACCTAAGTCTGCTGACTTTCTAATCACTGCTGGATCTACCGAAAACGGATTTTCTCTTAATTACTTGATCTGTTCATCCCATGATCTGTTCTTGAACCCCTGAAGCTCTGATACCAGTTGTTAGGATCGAGGCACACACACGACACTAATCACACACACTTAGCTCTCACACTCAATAATGCAACGATGAACACGAGGGATTTAACGTGGTTCGGTCTAATCTGACCTACATCCACCAGGTAACTAGGAGTATATATTAAACTACATTGTTGAGGTTATTTATTACAGATACATATGATCTCTATATATAGATATACAGATGGTAACTGGTCAAACATACGGTCGTCAACTACAGCTGTCTTCCGCCACTTCTTTTGACAAGCTGCAAAGCATGGATGCCGTTGCCGTTTTCTGCTGGTATTTTTGACAACCCACAAAAGTGGCTTCACACTCAACAAACACAACACACTCAAACACAAGAACAACAAGATTTATAGTGGTTCGGTCTAATCTGACCTACATCCACCAGGTAACTAGGAGTATATATTAAACTACATTGTTGAGGTTATTTATTACAGATACATATGATCTCTATATATAGATATACAGATGGTAACTGGTCAAACATACGGCGGTCAACTACAGCTGTCTTCCGCCACTTCTTTTGACAAGCTGCAAAGCATGGATGCCGTTGCCGTTTTCTGCTGCTATTTTTGACAACCCACAAAAGTGGCTTCACACTCAACAACCTCACCACAACTAGACCCGGCATTGTCATAACCAAGTTTACCCTCCCTCCCGTGAATACAACAAACTACATATTTCCAAAGAGTATCATCTTCCGTCTTAAACCTTCACCCACCACTTCACTAGAAGCGCTTGATTAAGCGCTTGTAAACTGCCTACCCCCAAGCCTCCATTATCTCGAGTGTTAAGCACCTTATTCCATGCCACCCAAGGTATTTTTTTGCTGTCCCCCGAACCACCCCAGAAGAAGTTACATCTAATGCTTTCCGTCTTTTGAATGACTTTCACCGGAGCTTTGTACAAGGAAAACATGAAGGTGGCAAGACTCCCGAGAACCGCTTTGCAAAGGGTTAACCTGCCCCCAAAGGAGATAAGACGAGCTTTCCACATAGACAATTTTTTATTAAACTTTTCTATAACTTCCTTCCAAATGCAAGTTCAATTACTACCACCACCAACGGGCATCCCCAAATAAATAAACGGAAAGCAACCGTCGCTGCAACCGATTAGATTAGCCATATCTTTGATACTCTCCTTATCGACTCCAACTCCAAATATCTTACATTTAGCAAGATTGATTTTAAGCCCCGAACATATATGGAAACATCTAGGCACTCTAACGAGGTTGGCAATACCGGTCGAGTTCCAATCACCCAAAAAAATAGTATCATCCGCAAATTGTAAAATTGAAATTGGCGGTAAATCACTATTAAGAACCACACCTTTGAAAAAGTTTTTTCAATCGCCTCTAGCATCATCACCCTTAGGCCCTCCGCTGCAATTAGAAATAAGAATGGCGAGAGAGGGTCTCCTTGCCGGATTCCCTTCTCCATGTTAAATTGTTTTGTAGCTGAACCATTCACCAAGACTGACATACGCAGGGAGGAAATGCAAGCTATCATCCAATTACACCATTTTTTCGAGAAACCCATCTACTCCATAGTTTTAATCAGGAATGCCCAATTGAGAGTATCAAAAGCCTTCTCGAAATCTATTTTAAAAATCATCATACGCTTCTTTCTTCTTTTCGCCCAACTAATAACTTCGTTGACAATAAGGGGCCCGTCAAGAATGGAACGACCTTCAATAAAAGCCGTTTGTTCAATACCAATGATTGAGGGTAGGACGCTCTTGAGTCTTTCAGCCAAGCATTTCGAAATCACCTTGGCAACACAACCAATAAGGTTAATCGGGCGATAATCCCCAAGGTGGAGAGGATCAACACCTTTGGGGATAAGGGTGATGAACGAAGCATTGCTGCCCGGATTTATAATTAAGTCTAGCTTGTCCTCGAAATACAAGTTGCATAAAGTTTAACTTATAAAAATTTGAAAAATATATATCTTTTTGGATTCTCGAATAATCCAAATATCCGAAAATTTGGAAAATCAATTTTCAAATCCTTATCTGAAATATTGGATATCCAAGTTTTCGAATATCCAAGATTTTGGAAAATGATTTTCCAAATTTTCGGATATTTGGGTTATCCAAAAATCCGAAAAGATATATAATTTTTAAAATTTTTATCATTTTTCTATGATCCTTTTTCGATTTTATATCTTAATTTCATCTTTTGTAGTTGTTTTTTCCTTTTCAGATTGTGTTTTTATGTTATATGCCAAAGTTTTTATAGCTTCGAAGATTCAAAAATTCTTTCTCCGATAATAGCAATAACAATAAAAATCAATAGTTTCAGATTTCGAATAATTTTAGACCGGATTTTTGGATCGGGTTCTCGGATGTAAACATTTTTTAACACCCCAGCTAAAAGTGAGAAAATGGGATAACACATTTGAGTGTCCTAGATGTTGCACCGAGATTAGTAGTTTCTTTTAATATATCAAACCATATAAAATATAGATTGTCAATTTTTCAAAAGGAGATTAAACCTCATTCCATATGGTTGCTTTAATGAAAACAATTCTACACGCGAAAACCTACAATAAAATGATTAGAACCATCCAATTTGACATAGTGTAGTTTTTTTTTTCATTTATTTTAGCAAATATAATAGTTTATAAATCATTCATAAAAAAACCGACAACGACCCAAATTCTATAAATTGCTTATTTTCTTAAATTACGTAATATAATGTTCCACACATATGGTTCGTGTAAGCATCACTATGATCAGTTTACAATAATTATTCAAATATAAGAACACGATAATATGATAAGACCATTTCGAGAACTCAAACCGAATTAGTTCGATTGCACAAGGCACTCCTTCTTTTCATCGTCAGTCATGAACGCCGTCACCGGAAAAGCCTGTCCTACCCCAACCGAGGTCTTGAAGTAAATCTTGGAACTTTTTTCATCTTCCATACTCATTTCAACAATAGTTACCCACATCAACATTTTTTTGCTTTTAACGCCAGTCATTTTCTTCATCTTACACTTTTCAATATACGCAGTCACCTCAGTTGCATAGCTGACATGTGTCTTAGTCCCCTCAAAAAAGTATTCATATGGAGCCTTTTGCTTCATCCAAACAAAGCCGGTACTGCGAACTCTCCCACACTCCACAAGATCTTTGAGTCGGAGAACTCCTTTTGGGAAACCGAGCTCCTCGAGGAGATCAAAGCAATAACGTTGGCACTCTTCGTCTCCATACACAATCTCAGCTCCGGCTCTCTCGTCTGCCATTGTTTTTTTATGATTTGTATGGATTGTTCTTTTGGTTGAATGCTTGGAAGTGAACAAATGTTGGGTTTTATAGAAAAAATGGTTTGTTGGGGGTTCGGCTGAAATGGGGTTTACTTTGGAATATTGGTCCTTTAGCTAGTTAATAAGTTATGCGTTGTGGCCTTGTGGGTGGTTAGCCACCTACATTTGTAGTTCAAATTCATGGTTCTAGATTGAGATGGTGTTGGGATAGCATCCTATATAAGTTAGACTTATTTAATATATTTAAAAGTTTATGGATATTAGATATACCATGTTATAAGACTAAGACTAAAGGGTATGGTGTATAATAATGTCATCGTCATCGACGTGTCTCTCTTTTCTCTCTTTTTCTTGGCAGCATCCACCCCTCAAGGCCTCAACGAATCTTCTTTTCTCTCTTGCCCCTCTTTCTCCTTCCTTTGCTGACGTGTAGTGGGTGCCGCCGGCACCCACACCGTTTAGCCTAAGGCTAGCGAGTGTGATTACCTCCTTCCATTTACTTTTTTTTCTGTTATATCAACATCCAGTCAGCATCTTTTAATTCTCTCATAATCTCTGAAAATGGTCACCTCTCCCTATCTCTTACTTCCCTCCATTTTTTAAATTAGAAAATAATTAATTTAAAAACAAACAAAATTAAGTTAAAATTAAATTTTCCTTAATACTAATATTTTTTAAAATTAAAAAACATACAAATAACTTAAAAAATTAAAATAAAAAATAAACTAAACATAAAATAGTAACTTAATACAAAATTAAAAAAATAAAACACTAAGATATGCAATGGTAAATTTGTGAATGTTAAGGAGCACCTGCACTTTAGAAACTTTGCTTTCATATGTACATTGCCATTTGTTATTGTGTATAGGTTTTCATATGTACATTTCCAATTGTCTTGATTATTAAAGAGGACATGCACTTGTTGTGACATCCGCCTAAAATGAAATCAGGTCAACCCAACCCAATTGGAAATTTAATAAACCCTTCTCAAGATTACTTGATGCTAATAGGATCAAAATCCTTACACTACGATATAAATTGACGTTAATAGCAATATAGCATAGTATAACGTTATAACTATAATCAAATTAAATTATAATACCATATTAAAATCAAATCAAAGTATGATGCTCTAATTAAATTAAAATAATCAAACTTGAATGCTATAATTAAACTTCAAATCAAAGTAGATTGTTATGATCAAATAATAACCTATTTTTTTCATAAAACTCTATTTTTATAAACACTACATTTAAATTTTATAAAACTCTTAAGATGCTTGTGTTAGTGGGGAATTATGAAGACCACCAAAAGTAAAAGGTTATTCCCATTGTCTCCCACTTACACCTCCCATCATCTTTCCTTTCATTTTTCTCCCAACACATTATTCTCATCACCACTCAAACTCTCTCTATTCTTTCTCTCACTCTCAATCTCGAAATTCTTCCATGAAATATCAATTTTCCAGCCAAGAACAATCCCTCATACTCAAATCTCCATCCCTCTTGAAGCATTCATCAAGGTATGTTGTTAAAAGTTTCAAATTCATTAATGAAACAAATTAAATCCACCAAAATATCTAAAACTCATTTTATATATAAACCTGATTTTTCTCAGAATTCCATCAATAAAATAAGAAGTTCTGGAAATTTTCAGAAAATAACTTATTTTTATTGAATTACTATAATTATTGCAATAAAATAGGGCAATAATTCACATAAAATACTTTTTGCAGTCAATAAATTCTGGGAAACTTTTAGAACAACCCATATATTGCGTAAAGTGGATTTATAAAGTTTCATGCATTTATATTACTGTTTGATGCTTATTTTGTATTTTATTTGGTTATAGATAAATAAATTGCAAAATATAGTTATGTATGTTAAAAAATAGATTTTATATTTTTCGCACCTTATTAACATTTTACAGACTCCATGAAAAAATTTACAGATTTTTGTAAGAATGTTTGCTTATTTGTCCTGATTTAATGATTATTTAATGGTTTAAATTGATAATAAATAGCTACACATGTCCAAAAATTATAAAACCTTATCAGAATATCATATATAACATGTACATCATAAATAAAAAGTCTAATGAATTTCTCTTAATATTTTCCTATTATTTATGATTTTATTGATTAGTTAATAAAGAAAAACATAAGAAATACTTCCCACAGTCCAAAATATCCAACCTATTTACAGTAGGCTCAATATAATGTTAGAAAACTATGGTTAATTTTCCAGAATTTTTGGGAATCATTTATTATTTTTCCCGAAGTTTGTTGTGGTTTAATTATTAAAATACTAAATAAATACTAAAGCAGTTAAGAAAAATATGAAAATTTTACAGTAATTACTATTTTATGAAATAATGATTTTCTGATAATTTCATAATGTTTCATTACTGTTTAGTATTTAAAAACATTTTCCTAAATATCTAAGCATGTAAAAATGCATTTTTAATGATTATTTCATATAAATAATTGTTTATAATATATAAAATCTATAAATACTTATAATTTGACTAGTTATTATTGTAATAATAAATTATTAAAATATTGCCTAAAGTGAAGATATAAATTAATTAAGCAAAGTAATTAATTCAATTTAAAATTCATTTAACATATAAATACATTAATATTCAAAACAAAATTTGGATTATTGTTAATTCATCTAATATAAGAATATGTGTCTAATTATTTTTATTAATACTATATTCCCGTTTAGTAGTTCCTAAACCAAAACTATTAATTATAATATGTTCCACGTCGTTTTGACCCGAGCCGTCAATCGTACAACACGCGTATTCCGTTTGGACTAATGTGAGTAATCTACCCCATATTTTATAATTTTCAATACTTTTGGGGTGTATCATGTGGTTCTAATATGTTTTCAACTTCATTTTATTATTTTATCACAATTGAGACATTGTTGGGACATTTATACTTGAATCATTATTTGTATAATTATTGTTTGTTTACGCTACATGTACTTGTAGTGCATTATCATTTTTAGTCTAATCTCCATGACTATGCCCGTATTCTTGAGGTAAGTTATGGACAATAATAGCGCTATTGGGTTGACCACCCCGCCTTGGGACGCTAAGGTGATTGATCGCACGTGGTTGTGGGTGTATGATGATTAGATGCTCCATCCTATATATACATATATATGTATATATAGGGTGAGGACTTATTGTTGTTGTTATCATTTGTTAATCAATTTTTGATTTATAAACTGTTATCTCAATAACAGTTGCTTGCCAACTTCAAAAGAAAACAAATTTCAAATTATTCAAACTCACAATTTTCTTTAATAAAACTAGATTACTCACCAACTCTCGTAGTTGACCTGTTTTTACCCATGATGCAGATTTGAAGAATGAAGTTGATGAAAAGTAGGGTGTACCTTAGAAACCCACAAGACTATTTAAATTTGATGTAATAAATGTTATTGTATTTTGATTTGTATTTGTATGTTATGGATCTTGTTTGCATACTTAGTACTTAATTGAATCTAATCATATTATAACATAGTTGTCATGAGACTTTGAACAATATATCACGCCTTGATCGATTCCGCCATGGATCGGGGTGTGACAGATTGGTATCAGAGCCCTTGACTATAGGGAATTAGGTTAATTGCCTTGACCTAGTCTATAGCCTCTAGGGTCCTCTCGTATGCTAGTTTATAAAATGCACACACAACTGCATGCAATTCGCACTTAGAAAATCCTAGGAATACCTTTGTGTGCTAATTGCTCCCTTATGTGCTTACGTATTATTCCCGACACTTATATGTGTGCATACACTTGTGAATTTTCTTTTCTTTCTCTTAAAATCACACACATACTCAAATGGTTTCAAAATAAAAATTTATATACATATATATTCCTTAGAGCTAATAGTAAATTAAAAGTCATCCACTTTAGTTGGGTAGGATCAAAGTAATGGACGCGTAGTAACTGGAAGGGGGAGGTGCCGGTAGCCCAAAAGTCCTGACTAGGTAAGCATTCGTATACATCCCAATCAACCGAGGGACCAGTTTGCTTACCTGGGGACCAAAGGCGAGAGTTCCCAAACCTATAGGCCAAAGCGCGTCATTCACATTACTTTTGAGCCATCAAAATACCCGACCTTATCAAACGTATCCGAAAGGATACACTCCAAAATGGCCAACTCATTGGACTATTAAGTTCCCTAATGGGCCTTGAAATGGGAAAAACATGTGAAAACTTAGTATTGTGGGGGCCCACGCAATTGCTACATGCTTCACATTTAGTACCCATGGAAAGCCCAAAAGGTGCCCAACACTCCTAACCATGGCCCAACAAGTGTTTTACAATCATTTTACCCAACAATGTCTACAAACTTAATTTCCATAATCAATTTACAAATAACTCACAAGTCCATATGCGTGTTTCTCATAGATGGCATTACGACCCCCATACGCTGCTCGTAACAACCGAAGGCTAGCCTCCCTTATCGCTAAGGAGGTAGCAAATGTCATCCCAACAATTGCAACCCATCTTCAAACTCTTCAGCCGCAAGCCCCAGCAACCACTCATCGTTGCTCGTTTAAGCACTTTCGTAGCTGTAATCCGCCTTACTTCAAAGGCATAGATGGTGCCACCGCACTCCTCACATGGATCGAAGAAATGGAGAGTACTTTCATCCACAACGAGTGCCCTGAGGACCTGATGGTCCGTCACGCTACAGGGTGCCTCCAAGGTCATGCTCTCTCATGGTGGAACCTAGAAAAACGGGCAAAAGGAGAGGGTATTGCGTTGGGAATGACCTGGTCAAAACTAAAGGAACGCATGATAGAGAAGTTCTGCCCGGACAGCGAATTGCAAACTCTCGAGGAGGAATTCTGGAATCTGAAACAGGTGGGAGGAGACAACGCGACCTACACTAATAGATTCTATGATCTTTCAAGACTCCTACCTCACATGGTTCAACCTATGAAAACTGCAATACGCCGCTACATCAAAGGGTTACCGCGCCAGATCCGTGATTCGGTGACCAGCAGCAGACCATCTACTCTGGAATCCGCTATTGAAATAGCAGGTCAACTCAACAAGGATAATATGAACGATGGTGTCCTCCCACGCAAGGGTTCAAAGATGACAACTGAAAAGCCGACCCCTGAGACTCCCCTAATTGTCAAGTCCGAGTCCTCACACCGACACGACAAAAAGAAGCGGAAAAGCCATCACCACAACCATGCTGTTATTACCCCTGCTGCTCCTATCACCCAAGTCACCCAACCAAACAAAAAGCCGTATACCGGACCTCACCCCCTCTGTAACCACTGTAACTATCACCATATGACCACCAGCCCGTGTCGCCTTTGTACGACTTGTGGTCGCTATGGCCACTTGGCGGACACATGTCGTGCACCAAAAACACAACGACCATTCGCTCTACCCTCAAATCAGCAAACACAAACCCGGTATCTAACTGGAACATGCTTCAACTGTGGTGACCCCACCCATTTCAGAAACGCGTGTCATAGGCTTGTCAATATCATTAACACTCAAGCCCAGGCAAATCCAACAATGCAGGTTCCAGCTCCCAAAGGCCGAGCCTTTGTCATTACCGCAACCCAAGCACAAACCAATAATAAGGTCGTAAATGGTACGTTTCTCATAAATGACTGCTACGCTTCAGTACTTTTTGATTCAGGTGCCAATAAAAGTTTTGTGTCTTTGGAATTTGAGCCCATACTTCACACACCTCGCACGATTCTTGATGAGTACTTTACCGTAGAAGTCGCCAATGGAAAATACGTTTCACTCAATGCAGTCATCCAAGATTGCACTTTCGATTTTAGCGGTCATAAATTTTTCGTCAATTTAGTTCCTATGGAACTTGGTAGTTTCGACATCATCGTGGGAATGGATTGGCTATCCCAAAACCATGCTGAAATAGTATGTTATGAGAAGTTCATTCGTATTCCTCTTGTCGACGGTCAAAGTCTTCGTATTTATGGCGAGACTCATTCGAAAAAGCTTAGTCTTATGTCATGTACTCAAGCTCGATCATATCTACGTAAAGAATACATGGCTTTCTTAGCGCATGTGGTGGAAACAAAGGTCACAGAAAAGAAGATCGAAGATATTCCGATTGTACGCGACTCTCCCGACATCTTTCCCGATGACGTATCTGGACTCCCCCCAGTACGTGAGCTAGAGTTTCGCATCGATCTCGTTCCTGAAGCTGCTCCCATAGCCAAGTCTCCATATCGGTTGGCTCCAACCGAGATGCAAGAATTGGCAAGTCAGCTCCAAGAATTAACCGATAAGAGATTTATCCTCCCTAGTACTTCACCCTAGGGAGCCCCGGTTCTCTTCATCAAAAAGAAAGATGGTTCGTTTCGTATGTGTATCGATTATCGGGAGTTAAATAAATTGACCATCAAGAACCGATATCCGTTACCTCGGATCGACGACCTTTTTGATCAGCTTCAAGGAGCTTCATGTTTCTCAAAAATCGACCTTCGCTCGGATTATCACCAACTTCGAGTACGGGAAGAAGATATCCCCAAAACTGCTTTCCGAACCCGCTATGGTCATTACGAGTTAACTGTTATGCCTTTCGGCCTAACAAATGCCCCTGCCGCATTCATGGACTTGATGAATCGGGTATTTAAACCTTATCTCGACCGTTTTGTTATCGACTTTATTGATGACATCCTCATTTACTCCAAGACAAAGGCAGAGCATGAAAGACACCTTCGCCTAACTCTCCAAACGTTGCAAGGAAATCGGCTCAATGCCAAGTTTTCGAAATGCGAGTTTTGGTTAAAGGAGGTACAATTCCTCGGTCATATTGTAAGTGACAAGGGTATTTTAGTTGATCCCGCAAAAGTTGAAGCAGTCAAGAATTGGAAAGCCCCACGTACCCCCAAGGAAATTCGGTCCTTCCTCGGTTTAGCCGGCTATTACCGGCGTTTCATTTCAAATTTCTCAAAGATTGCTTTACCGCTTACTTCTCTCACTTGCAAGGGTACGCCATTTGATTGGGGACCCAAGCAGGAAGACGCTTTCCAAACCCTTAAACAAAGATTGTGTGACGCTCCGATTCTTACACTCCCTGAAGGATCCGAAGATTTCGTGGTATACTGCGATGCCTCCAATCTCGGTCTAGGTTGTGTTTTGATGCAAAGGGGAAAGGTTATAGCTTACGCATCGCGACAACTCAAAATCCACGAAAGGAATTATACGACTCATGATTTGGAGCTCGGTGCCGTGGTTTTTGCTCTTAAAATTTGGAGGCATTACCTTTACGGCACTAAATGCGTAATTTTCACCGACCATAAGAGCTTGCAACATATTCTTAATCAAAAGGAACTCAATATGAGGCAAACACGATGGGTCGAACTCCTAAATGATTACGAGTGTGAAATACGCTATCATCCGGGCAAGGCGAACGTCGTAGCCGATGCGTTAAGCTGAAAAGAACATGCCAAAGCATTTCATTTAATATGTTCTCCTATCTTGTCCAATCTCAGTGACCGAATTCGAGGAGCCCAACACTCGGCAATTACCGAAAATGACATGCCCACGGGAATTGATGGGGAGTTGGAATCTAAATCTGATGGTATTTTCTATTATCAAGATCGCATCTGGATCCCAGATCGCGACAATCTTCGTACATTCCTGATGGAATAAATCCATAAAACTCGATATTCCATTCATCCGGGCGCTGACAATATGTATCATGGCTTGAGAACCAATTATTGGTGGTCGGGAATGAAAAAGGATATTGCTTTATTCGTAGCCAAATGTCTTACATGTTCCAGGGTCAAAGCAGAACATCAACGACCCTCTGGACTATTGGTCCAACCGGAAATCCCCGAGTGGAAATGGGAAGCGATCACCATGGATTTCGTAACCAAACTTCCCCGTACCACAAAGGGACATGACAGCATTTGGGTAATCGTTGACCGTTTGACTAAATCTGCTCACTTCCTTCCCATCCATGAACATTTCAAGGTCGAACAACTTGCTCAGATTTACATCGACGAGATAGTTAGTCGGCATGGCATCCCTCTCAGCATCATTTCAGATCGTGATGGGAGATTTCTCTCTCGGTTCTGGCAATCACTTCAAGAAGCCATGGGAACCCGCCTCGATCTCAGTACCGCCTATCATCCTCAGACCGATGGTCAATCTGAGAGGACAATTCAAACACTCGAAGATATGTTGAGGGTGTGTGTCTTAGATTTCGGAGGAAACTGGGACTCTCATTTACCGTTGGTGGAATTCTCCTATAATAACAGTTATCATTCTAGCATCGGGATGCCACCATTTGAGGCATTGTATGGCCGTAAATGCCGATCTCCTATTTGCTGGCATGAAATTGGCGAGTCCCACGTAATTCGCGCAACAGTGGATTCTCCAATCGTTGGTCCTGAGCTTATCCAGGAAACAACCGACAAAATCACTCAGATTCGCAATAACCTTCTCACAGCTCGTAGCCGACAAAAGAGTTACGCCGACAAGCGACGCAAACAGCTTGAATTTACCGTGGGTGACATGGTCATGTTAAAAGTGTCCCCATGGAAAGGTGTGGTTCGATTTGGACGCAAGGGTAAATTGGCACCACGCTATGTAGGCCCGTTCAAAATCCTGAAAAGGATCGGACCAGTAGCCTACGAGTTGGATCTACCAATAGAGCTTAATAAAGTTTACCCAGTATTTCATATAGCCAACCTCAAGAAGTGTTTAGCTGACGAGAACCTTCATGTTCCTCTCGAGGATATCCAAATCGACGAGACAATGCAATTTATCGAGAAACCCTTGGAAATTGCAGACCGAAAGGAAAAGCAACTCAAAAGAAGTCGCATTCCCCTGGTCAAGGTTAGGTGGCAGTCAGCACGTGGACCCGAGTATACATGGGAGCGTGAGGATCAAATGCGTACCAAATACCCGCAACTTTTCTCTTAAGGTACTCTCTTCTTAAATTTCGGGACGAAATTTCCTAAAGTAGGGGAGACTGTGACATCCGCCTAAAATGGAATCAGGTCAACCCAACCCAATTGGAAATTTAATAAACCCTACTCAAGATTACTTGATGCTAATAGGATCAAAATCCTTACACTACGATATAAATTGACGTTAATAGCAATATAGCATAGTATAACGTTATAACTATAATCAAATTAAATTATAATACCATATTAAAATCAAATCAAAGTATGATGCTCTAATTAAATTAAAATAATCAAACTTGAATGCTATAATTAAACTTCAAATCAAAGTAGATTGTTATAATCAAATAATAACCTATTTTTTTTATAAAACTCTATTTTTATAAACACTACATTTAAATTTTATAAAACTCTTAAGATGCTTGTGTTAGTGGGGAATTATGAAGACCACCAAAAGTAAAAGGTTATTCCCATTGTCTCCCACTTACACCTCCCATCATCTTTCCTTTCATTTTTCTCCCAACACATTATTCTCATCACCACTCAAACTCTCTCTATTCTTTCTCTCACTCTCAATCCCGAAATTCTTCCATGAAATATCAATTTTCCAGCCAAGAACAATCCCTCATACTCAAATCTCCATCCCTCTTGAAGCATTCATCAAGGTATGTTGTTAAAAGTTTCAAATTCATTAATGAAACAAATTAAATCCACCAAAATATCTAAAACTCATTTTATATATAAACCTGATTTTTCTCAGAATCCCATCAATAAAATAAGAAGTTCTGGAAATTTTCAGAAAATAACTTATTTTTATTGAATTACTATAATTATTGCAATAAAATAGGGCAATAATTCACATAAATACTTTTTGCAGTCAATAAATTCTGGGAAAATTGTAGAACAACCCATATATTGCGTAAAGTGGATTTATAAAGTGTCATGCATTTATATTACTGTTTGATGCTTATTTTGTATTTTATTTGGTTATAGATAAATAAATTGCAAAATATAGTTATGTATGTTAAAAAATAGATTTTATATTTTTCGAACCTTATTAACATTTTACAGACTCCATGACAAAATTTACAGATTTTTGTAAGAATGTTTGCTTATTTTTCCTGATTTAATGATTATTTAATGGTTTAAATTGATAATAAATAGCTAAACATGTCCAAAAATTATAAAACCTTATCAAAATATCATATATAACATTTTAATCATAAATAAAAAGTCTAATGAATTTCTCTTAATATTTTCCTATTATTTATGATTTTATTGATTAGTTAATAATGAAAAACATAAGAAATACTTCCCACATTCCAAAATATCCAACCTATTTACAGTAGGCTCAATATAATGTTAGAAAACTATGGTTAAGTTTCCAGAATTTTTGGGAATCATTTATTATTTTTCCCGAAGTTTGTTGTGGTTTAATTATTAAAATACTAAATAAATACTAAAGCAGTTAAGAAAAATATGAAAATTTTACAGTAATTACTATTTTATGAAATAATGATTTTCTGATAATTTCAGAATGTTTTATTACTGTTTAGTATTTAAAAACATTTTCCTAAATATCTAAGCATGTAAAAATGCATTTTTAATGATTATTTCATATAAATAATTGTTTATAATATATAAAATCTATAAATACTTATAATTTGACTAGTTATTATTGTAATAATAAATTATTAAAATCTTGCCTAAAGTGAAGATATAAATTAATTAAGCAAAGTAATTAATTCAATTTAGAATTCATTTAACATATGAATACATTAATATTCAAAACAAAATTTGGATTATTGTTAATTCATCTAATATAAGAATATGTGTCTAATTATTTTTATTAATACTATATTCCCGTTTAGTAGTTCCTAAACCAAAACTATTAATTATAATAGGTTCCACGTCGTTTTGACCCGAGCCGTCAATCGTACAACACGCGTATTCCGTTTGGACTAATGTGAGTAATCTACCCCATATTTTATAATTTTCAATACTTTTGGGGTGTATCATGTGGTTCTAATATGTTTTCAACTTCATTTTATTATTTTATCACAATTGAGACATTGTTGGGACATTTATACTTGAATCATTATTTGTATAATTATTGTTTGTTTACGCTACATGTATTTGTAGTGCATTATCATTTTTAGTCTAATCTCCATGACTATGCCCGTATTCTTGAGTTACGTTATGGACAATAATAGCGCTATTGGGTTGACCACCCCGCCTTGGGACGCTAAGGTGATTGATCGCACGTGGTTGTGTGTGTATGATGATTAGATGCTCCATCCTATATATACATATATATGTATATATAGGGTGAGGACTTATTGTTGTTGTTATCATTTGTTAATCAATTTTTGAGTTATAAACTGTTATCTCAATAACAGTTGCTTGCCAACTTCAAAAGAAAACAAATTTCAAATTATTCAAACTCACAATTTTCTTTAATAAAACTAGATTACTCACCAACTCTCGTAGTTGACCTGTTTTTACCCATGATGCAGATTTGAAGAATGAAGTTGATGAAAAGTAGGGTGTACCTTAGAAACCCACAAGACTATTTAAATTTGATGTAATAAATGTTATTGTATTTTGATTTGTATTTGTATGTTGTGGATCTTGTTTGCATACTTAGTACTTAATTGAATCTAATCATATTATAACATAGTTGTCATGAGACTTTGAACAATATATCACGCCTTGATCGATTCCGCCATGGATCGGGGTGTGACACTTGTAATGGTAAATTTGTGATTATTAAAAAGAACCTGGACTTGTACATTGCCATTTGGTTACTTAGAATCTTTTTGATATGATGGTCGATCTTTCATAAGTATATTGCCATTTGGTTAGTTAGACTCTTCTTGATATGTACATTGCCATTTCTAATAGGTTTAAATGACATTTCACTAGAACAATCTCATTTGTAACTACACTAAAAGACACAAGCAAAATCACTTTCCCATTCACCATTACAAAGTGCTCATTATAGAATTGACCATTATACTTAACTTGACCATTCCCATCCACCATTAAGAAGTGGTCATTACAGAATTGACCATTACATTTTGACCCTTACAACATTGCACCATTAACAAGACTACCATACTTCGCCACTTCATTACGGGAATAACTTCAAACAAAATGCAAAATAACAACATAAAACAAGAAAAAATCAATTTGATATTCTACTTCCTTCAAATTTTTACTACATACTTTCCCCCTGCAATGCTTCTTCCTTCAGTTTTACTCACATAAAGCAAGAAAAAAATCCATTTGATAATCAGAAAGAACTTTAACAACATTGCTTCCTGCCATTTTTAGGGTGTCTTCAAGAACTTTTTTTAAGCGTAGCAGACCTGGAATCACATCAACTACCCTCGGGTACATAGGTTGTCTAACCAATCAATGAACTTGCATCTTGATCCAGTTTTTACATGATTTAGGTTTATCCACGAGGCTACCATGATCAGATGGCTTCCATAATTACACAAAACTATTATTTTAGCATAAGAGAGCCAAGGAAGAAGATAAATGGTTGAAACCATTAATTTGTGGAAGGATGGTTTATAAAAGAAGCGTGTGAATGATGGGAAAGGTGAAATGACAAATATACCCTCCAGTGAGGGGCTTAATTAACATTTAAAACTAGACGAAGTCGAGCAAAAGGACAAGGAAGACAATTTTTTGAAACCTCGGGGACTAAACATGTAGAGGTTTTCATAGTTGCCCCATTATGCTAGTTTAAACAAAATACAGGGACGATCGCATAATTTTATCTGCATTTACTTGTTTTTTTAGCTTGGATGTCCTACTTGGTAACTAACATAGATTCTGAACTGAAGGTAACAATCGCAAATTTAAGTTAAATGTTTTAGTCTTAGAACATTAAATTATTTACATAATATTAATGTTTGAAATGAGTGACTTTCTTGAAAGGTTAAGGACTTATAGTTATTTAATTATTAAATAATTATTTAAAAACAGGTTGGGATTTTTTTAATTAAGAACTAAACTACAGGGGAATCTTTATTATTTGTTGATAATAATTAAAGAAGATAATGTGATCAAACACTAATTTTGAATATACCTAAAATGTTTTTTTTTTTTTTTTCATTTTAATATCTGTAGATGAATCAAAGATATACTTCGAATTCATTATACAAAATGTTATTTACACAGTCACCCTTTTTCACGAACTTTTTTAATAATTTTGCTATAAGTTTTATTTTTTGTTATGGGTTTGTTTCTCACTTTTTAATTCTTATATAAATGTATTTCTCTTGTGTGAGGAACTTGACCAACGTCTAAAATCAAACATAATCAATTAAAAAAACTAGACGGACAAATTTTTGAAAGCACGAGACCAAATACGTGGATATTTTCATAGTTATTATCGCCATATGAATTTAACCAAACCATAAATACCAATTGTGTAATCTTGTGCGGATTTAATTGTTCCTAAACTTAGATGGGCTACTACTTAGCAACATAGGCTATTATGATAACAACTGCAAATTTAAGGTTTTTTTTTTTTTTTTTTTAACAGCAAGAAAGCATTTTATTATAAAAAAGGCACAGCAAGTTGCTAGAGCCCGAACAATTACAGCCAAGACATAATATTTTTAAGCGTAAGATAATAAAATATTCATATAATATTAATGTTTGAAATGAAAGACTTTCTGGAGAGGTTAACGACTTATAATTATTTAATTATTAAATGATTATTTAGAAATAGATTGGGATTTTTGTGATTAAAAACTAAATCGGGTATGATGGAATTTTTATTAGAGAAAATGACTAAAATAGCCTAATCCCTAAGAGGTTTTCCTCAAAATAGCCAAAAAATCGGGTCTTTCCACGAAATAACCGAGGAAAACGCAGGCCGCAGCCCTCGGCTGCGTTTTCGTCCTTCAATCTGCGTTTTCCTCTCTTCAAGCCATCTTCAAGCTCGGCTGCGTTTTCCTCCCCTTCCCCTGCGTTTTCCTCCCATTCCCCTGCGTTTTCCTCAATTTTCCTCCGACATGTTCTTGAGGTTCATGAGTTTAGTTATAATTTTTGTCCAACTTTGAACACTCGTCATTTGTTCATACGAACTCGGATTGAACTGAAGTTTTTTTTAACGTGAAGTGTATCAGTAGATGTATTTACAAACATGATTAAAAAAAAAATTTGATGTCGGAAAGTGTTCGTTTTGAACCTCTAAACAAGGTTGTCGGTAAAGTTTATTAATTATTTGTCCAACTTCGAACCCTCGTTGTTTGTTCATACGAACTCCGATTTAGTTGAAATTTTTTTCAACGAGAAGTGTATTACTAGATGTGTTCACAAACATGATTAACCAAATTATTTGATGTCGAAAAGATTTACTTTTGAAGGTCTAAAGAAGGTTGTCGGTAACGTTTATTTATTTTTTGTCCAACTTTGAACGGCCGTAGTTTCTCCATACGAACTCCGATTTACTTGAATTTTTTTTTAACGTGAAGTGTATTAGTAGATGTGTTCACAAACATGATTAACCAAATTATTTGATGTCGGAAAGATTTAGTTTTTGAAGGTCTAAAGAAGGTTGTCGGTAACGTTTAATTATTTTTTGTTCACCTTTGAACGGTCGTAGTTTCTCCATACGAACTCCGATTTACTTGAATTTTTTTAAACGTGAAGTGTATTAGTAGATGTGCTCACAAACATGATTAACCAAATTATTTGATGTCGGAAAGATTTACATTTGAAGGTCTAAAGAAGGTTGTCGCTAACGTTTATATAGTAATATTTAGTACTGATATTAAATAAAAACAAAGACAAATATTATAAAAGCACATCCTAATCAAGAGGTTACATGATAATAGAAACATGAGAAACCTACGCAATACGTCTAATTACTATCACATAAATCTGGGAAATCAAGAGGATATTTTTTTTTCTCTGCAATCACCCAATTGTTTTTCCTTTTCATTTCCTTGACCTTAATTTGCAGCTCCAGATCGCCCTGTTCAACAGCCTCCTTTTGTTTTTGCACCCAGATAGTTGCTTGTTTGATATCTTGTTGTGTCTTTTTGACCCATTTTATTTTTTTGACAACCTCTTCCTGCATTTCATCCAACTGTTTTTCTTTTTGCTGCCTAATAGATTTGTATTGAGATTCAATCTCCTCTTCTTTCTGTGTAACTAGTTTTCTAAGGTCGTCAGGCATGAGCCAAGGTTTTCCTTGTCGGTCTGAGGATGAAGCAGACATATTTGGGCTACGATATTTTCGATGAGTGATAATGGTTTGGTGTGAAGAATGTTAAGGTGAAATAAGGTGTATATATAGAACATTTAGAATGGGTTGGTAGGTGGGAAATAATAATACAGGGGAGGGGGTTGATGTGACCATTAAATATAAAGATATATAGAGTACTGAGATACATAAAGTGATACAAACATTAAGTACTGAGATACAAACAATAAGCGACAAATGACTACTGAGACCCTAAATACCAACCTTGAAATAGAAATAATTAATACCTACGAAATTCATACTTAAGAAAATATATTTGATAATACAAAATAGAAAAACTAATCTTTAATTTGCCACTCAGGAAACTCATATGGATAGTTTTTTTTCATATTAGCTACCCAAAACTTTTTTTCAGTAATTTCTTGACCAAGTGACAATACATTATCCATCTCTCGATCAATGTTTGCTTTGGTTGACTTAATCCATTTCTCAGCTTCTATTACTTCTTGTTTTTTTGAAGCTATCCAACTTTTTTTACCGTCAAGTAATCTCCGTTGACCCTCTAATAATTTTGTATCTTCAGCAATTGATTGAATTTGTTTGTCGACTTCAGAGGCGTTGTGAAGGAGAATTCTTTTCATTTCCTCTGGCATCCCATCATCAATAGTAGATGGAGTTGTTGATGTAGAAGGAGCCTTGCGTTTTTCCAATACCCGTTTTAACTTCTGAGATTGACCAGACATGTTTACAAAAAAAATATCTAAATTTGATTGATCGTGTAGATGTGATAGTTGACATGAAAAAAATTATTTATATAGAAATTAGGGAAATCGCATTTGTTAGTTTGACTACGAAATAAGTGGGTTTGACTGCAAAATGCAGTGAAATGTCATGTCCAAAGGGTACTCTACAGTGTCCTGTAATAGGGAGCAATGTCTTGTCTTGTCAACGACATTTTCTGCATACGGAAAACGCAGCCCATCTAGAGGAAAACGCAGCCCATATAGAGGAAAATGCAGCCCATGGGAGCCCGTATAGTGTCCATGCAGTGAAATGTCATGTCCATAGGGTACTCTACACTGTCCTGTAATAGGGAGCAGTGTTTTGTCTTGTCAACGACATTTTCTGCATACGGAAAACGCAGCCCATCTAGAGGAAAATGCAGCCCATCTATAGAGAACATACTTTATAGACGAATGCGCAAGTCTGAACCATGTGAAGTAACGGAATTATACAACACCGAGTTTTTTGTCCGTGACTTCACGAAAACATATCTTGTTAACCTGCGTGAACACACTTGTGATTGTGGAAAATTTAGGAGTTCTGGTATTCCATGTCGTCACGGCCTGGCTGCGTATCGAACCTATATGATGTTACATGAGGATTTTAATACGGTGAACATTTATTTCACTACGGCTGCATATAGAGCTGCATATCAAACGGAAGTGGTGCAGGCTGTACCCCCTCAAAGTGAATGGCATGTACCTGTCAACATGGTGGATGTTTTATCCCCTTTAGCTTTGTCTTAAATGTTTTCCCCCCATTAGCTTTGTATTAGATATGTGACATTTGTGTTAAAAGTTTTTCGTTGTTTCATCAAATTATTGCGTTGTTCACTAAATGTTGGGTAACGTCATTTTGTATTAATTTATAATTATATAAATATTAAAATACTATTAAAAATGCAAAAATATATACCAAAATAACATAATATTCATTTTATTTTAAGGACCTAAAGGTCCTAAACCATGAAAACTTACGATCAATGTTTTCTTTTGATTTCTTTCTTTAAAGACATAAATAAAAGTATATCTGTATACTAAATTTTTTTAACATACCATGTTTAGAAATCCAAAAAAGATAATGTTTATCAAACATAAAGTTCAACGGAAAAGACTCGTCACTGACATGGCTAGCAATCTACCATGCCCCCCTGTGAATGACTACTCACTGCAATTTTGACTCTATTGACTCTCTACAGTTTTTTTATAAAAAGAATAAATGAAAGTTGATTAAAAGTCACACGTCTCTCTTCCTTTCATATCTTGCAAACCGACCATATCTTTAGCTGCATTTACCGAAAATGCTTCTATTTCTTTCTGCAAACTCCGACTGTTATGTTGCATCTTTGGTGTAGTTCATAGGAGATGAAGCAGTTGGTCCTGGATTCAAGGTTTTGGTTAAGTTTACAAAAAAGGTTTTGGTGTTTCCTATTCAAGACATGTATTATTTAGTTGGTACGGGATTCAAGGTTTTGGTTAAGTTTACTTCATGATTGCAAAAGTATGTTTACCTGTTGGATCTTTAAGGACAACATAGAAATTGAAATTAGAGTCCAACGACGTTACACACATTAGGAAAACTACTAGATGGTTCAGTAAAGTCATATAATGATTTACTTTACTACCATTACACAATTCATCACCGTTATATGGTAATTAGACTTTATAAACTAGTATGGCTACAAAAAGCATCCAACTGAGCACTAGGACGATCTTCAAATTTCGATTCTCGAGTTGAAGCCTTCTTAGTTCTCTATCTCTTTGAATTCTTGCAACAACATTGTCTTCATCGACCCACCCATTAAAGCCACAGTTTAGCATCTGTATTAATGATATTACAGCAAAGGTTATCTATAGTACGATCATATTATAAAACATAGGTGGGTTCGATATTACTGCGTTGTCGTACAACATTGACTGCGTTGTCGTACAACATTGACTGCATAGTCGTACAACTTTGACTGCGTTGTCGTACAACTTTGACTGCGTATTCGTACAACTTTGACTGCGTATTCGTACAACTTTGACTGCGTAGTCGTACAACTTTTGACTACGTATTCGTACAACTTTGACTGCGCATTCGTACAACTTTGACTGCGAGGTTCGCTGTCATACAAACTATATAAATGAGTTCATCCCAGAAAAAATATAAGAATTACGGAGTGAAATTCAATCTACACTACATTACACAATGAGTACATCCCAGAAAAAATATTTTGTTTTAGTATGCACTGGTGGGCATTGGTCCACAGTTGATGGGCAACCTAAATACGTTAGCCCAAACCATAAGAATTACGGAGTGAAATTTAGTTCAAATATAAATTTTCATGATTTTTCTTTATTGGTAAAATCAAAGGCGGGTTTCGATGCTCAATCGAGTGCTAGATTATCAATTCAACATCCAGAATACAACTATGTTATGGAGATAGTTGATGACAATGATATCATGCATTTGATAGAAGTTATCGAAGCTGTGAACACCATCATTCCTATTTACGTTGTTGCAGATGACGAGATTCAAAGTAACAACCTGTACAAAACATCACAGGAAAAGAAGTCCAGCGGATTTGGGAGCAACAATGCTCCATGTAATATTATGACCACCAACAGTGTTCCAGAAACCGTCTTCCAAGAACCAATCCACTATGTGAAACCTGAAAATTTCAAGTACGCAGGAGAGGACGACATTGGTATTTGTGCGGATGATTTTGGCGCCAAAAATATGATGAGTAATGCAAACACGACTTCAAGTACGCAGGAGAGGACGACATTGGTACTTGTGCGGATGATTTTGGCGCCAAAAATATGATGAGTAATGCAGACACGACTGATCAAAAAGACTACGATAAAGTTTGTGTCCTTCTAAATGATGGTAATCTAGCACCAAATGGGGATCCCGTGGATGGTGATTTACGTTTATCGGACTTGGAAGGAAGTGATCGTGACGAAGGAGTGACGGCTGATCAAAAAGACCACGAAGGAGGGTCGGAGGATGCTCGACACAATCGGTTAAAAAGCACATTGTTGTACGGTATGCCACAGCCGCCGCCATGTCCTGTACCATCAAAAATAAAAACCTCATCTTACAGCCACCACCCATCACAAAAGATTAGAGTTTTCCAAGCCTATAAAGACAAAGACGCTATGAAACTTGCACTTGGTGTTAAAAGTATGACCGAAGGCTTTCAATACAAAGTTAGAAGATCAACAAAAACAAGGTATGAGGCTATTTGTTGTCAAGATAACTGTAGTTGGTGTTTTACAGCCACATCAGAAAAAGGCGGTGACGGCTCATTCCAATGCACTAAGATTGTTGATGAATAGACGTGCTCGTCTTCACAACTCAACCCAAACCATCGCCAAGCAAACAAGAAAGTTTTGGGTCATCTTTTGTCTGAGGTTATGGCTGCCAACCAAAGTAGGGTATATCGTGGCAACGACATAATTCGTGATATCAATTCAAAGTACAGAATTGATATTAGTTACAAACAAGCACGGAGGGCGAAACAACATGCATTGTATCTGTTAAGGGGTGATCCAGCGGAATCGTTCACAAGACTCCCTGTGTATTGCTACAACTTGCAAAAGCATAATCCTGGAACTGTAACTTCAATCAGAAAAGTTGCTGACGATCGATTTCAATTTATATATATTTCATTAGGCTGTGCTGTAAGTATTGTTTTAACTAATAAATTTCACAACCACTATACGAATGTAACCGTATCAATAACACAACATACTTTTTTGTAGTTAACTGCTTTCCGCAATTGGTGTAGACCTACATTGGTGGTAGACGCTGCCCACCTCAAGGGCGACTTCAAGGGCACTATGTTATTGGCAGTTGCAATGGATGGTAATAATCAAATATTACCGGTAGCATATGCAATATGCAAGAGCGAGTGCACGGAAACATGGTCTTGGTTCATGGAGAAACTGCACGATTGCGTTGGCGACATGGGATCTCTTAGTTTCATATCTGATAGGCATGCGACAATAGCCGCAGCCATTGAAAACATTTTCCCGACCTCACATCATGGAATTTGTGGTCATCATTTATATTCTAATGTAGTGACCAAGTTTGGATCCAAGAAAAGCATCAAGTCATTCTTTTGGGGGGCGTGTAAAGCATATACAATCGAAGAATTTAATGATTGGATGCAAAGGATTAACAATTATAATCCTGAATTGTATGCGTACTTGGACAGGGCATGTCCAGAAAAATGGGCTCGGTCTAGATTTGAAGGCATGCGGTATAATATGATGACATCTAACAGCGCGGAGTCCATAAACGCACTATCCCGATACGCCAGAAAGATGCCAGTCTTGATGCTCATTGACTTTTTTCGAACAACAATGCAGCAATGGTGTTTTGAACGCCGCAATCGTGCAAGTAAGACTTACATCGTTCATGATACACTAATAACGTTGTCGTATTTACTTTGTATTGAAAATTTTGACCGACTAACTTGAAATATTTATTTAGATGATATAAAAACAACACTTACTCCATGGGCGGAAGCAAAGATTGGTAAAAGAATGACTAAAAGCAGCAACTGGCTAGTCCATCAAATTTCAAGTACAAGATTCCAGGTTGTAGACTTCTTTAGGGATGCGATTGTCGATTTTACAGAGGCAACGTGTTCATGTCGAAAGTGGCAACTGTCTGGCATACCTTGTGGCCATCTAATAAGAGTTTTAAACAGCTTAAACCATAGAGATTGCACTGGATGGGTGCACAATGCATATCTGGTTGTGTTTTATAGAAAGACGTACGAGTCCATTATCAACCCTCTACCCACCCCTTGTGATTGGGAGACACCGGACAATTTGATTTTTGTAAGACCCCCAGTCATGGACAGACGTCTACCTGGAAGACCGAGAAATATGGATCGTATTCTGTCACAAGGTGAGGGTCCAATAATAAAAGAATGTTCTCGTTACCATCAAAGGGGTCACACAAGAACTACATGTCCTGCGTTAGTTCCAACCCGTAAACCAGAAGGATCAGGCAAACGTCGTGGTTCAGACAATAAAGGGAAAACGAGCATAAGAGGTGACTCTAGTAGCATGTCACAGAGTGAAGCTGTTTATCCTACCGTGGATTTAAGCCAAATGAGGGTTTAATTTTTAGGTTGTAATACCAGTTTCATGGGATCATCTTTGATTTCTATTCTATTGAATGATCACTTTTACTTCCTTTGACGTAATTATTATAACTATATAATTATTAATAGTCATCTGTCACATGACTGCATAAATTACTGGCGATATTAAACAGTTGAAACGACAACTGAAGCTTTGATGCAACACGCTACTCTATGTACAGTATTGAGTTATCAGTAATAGAGACAGTCCTATCTAAAAGAAACTGCCAAGATGGAATAATTGAAACGACAACTCATCATGACATACAACGTACTCTACAGTGTCCTGTAATAGGGAGCAGTGTCTTGTCTTGTCAACGACATTTTCTGCATACGGAAAACGCAGCCCGTCTAGAGGAAAACGCAGCCCATCTAGAGGAAAACGCAGCCCATGGGAGCCCGTATAGTGTCCATGCAGTGAAATGTCATGTCCATAGGGTACTCTATTGTGACACCCCAATTCTACTGTTTGCAAATACTATGGTTTTTCATAAAAGTTCATGAATACAAAAATACGATTTATCAAAAACCGATAATTTACATATTTAAAACTGTGGGTGTTACAAATCCATACCAAATCTAACCATAGTAAGCAAGAAAGGATTAAACCTTGAGTCCAAGATAGGAGCTAACTCGAGCTCCACTCCGGCCAAACTTCATCCCATTTATAGCAAATAATTTTAACCTGGAATACATGGCAAAACATAGAATACGTAAGACAAAAATTGTCTCGTGAGTTACATGAGTTTTAGACTCAAACCTTTAACTTCTTTTCCAACCTTTATATAAAAACTTATAACATAAAACATCTTTCAAATTTTATAATAATATCATGTCATAGCTCTTTACTTTTCAAAATCATTACATATCATGCCTTGTAAAAATATCTTCTTTCAAAACTTTATAATGACAATATACTATAACTCTTTTACTTCTCAAAAATCATTTTATGATTTAATTTACAAAAATAATATCTTTCTTACTTTCTTTGACTGGTTTTATAAGCTTGCTGGATTTTTATACTTAGGGCTTTAATCACCATAGGTGATACCCCAAGTCTCTATGGCTAGAAAGAACGGATCAATCCTCACCATAGAAGTGCTGAGGCGATCTACTTCGCGATGGGGCTTTTTCCCCAGTAGACCCTACCTAACCCGGATAGGTTGGAACATAGTTCCCTTACTAACGTTGTTTGCTACAATTACCAGTCATACAAAAACTTGCTGCTTGCTTGAACATTTCTCATAAACATATAACTTGTGGCTAGGTGCCAAACTACATCATTTTATGTCTTTATGGCTAGATGTCAAATATAGCTTTCATCACATAATAATCATATGTTTAAAACATATTTTTCTAACATGCTAAGCTTTATACCAAAACATACTTTCCAACATCTTATGGTTATATGCCATTCATACTTGAAAACAAATACAGTTTGTAACCAAAACATACTTTTTAAACATCTTGTGGCTATATGCCATTCATACTTGAAAACATATATAACTTGTAATCAAGACATACTTTCACATAAAGAGATTTATAAGAAATCTTGTAAATACTTACTTGCCATGTACCCCAAAATGGGTAAAAAATACTACATGTACTCACCTCATGTGTTGCTAGGAGACTGACTACACGTTCCTTGTATTTATACTCTTTTGAACCAATAATCACTTTGTATGAACCTATATTTAACATATTATACATTAAAATTCATGCTAACTGACTCTACAACTCCTTAGAGTCCTTATTATACCAATATAGGTCATAACAAGTCTATAACTTTTAAATGACCAACTTTAGTTAAATCGTATTTTATACGTATTTTACTACAGTACCCTCGAGGGGTCGTATTTCGGTTCCGACAATTTTCCACGAAGTTTTGGTCCATAATAGACCTATGTTTAAAATTTGGGGTCAAACGGACAAGTATAAGACCAAAACTCAAAATCCATTTGAGCTTGGCAGGAGACTAATTGAAAAACTGCATTTTGCTTCTGATGCGGGATCGCGACCCGACGGGGGTGCAGATCGCGACCCGATCTCGTCTGGTGCGACTAGATGCTCCATTTTTATGCTACAATTTACCATTTTCCCATATTAAGCCCTTAATGCACGACTTAATCACTAGGGATTGTTCCATGACCAAAACCATTCATTTACTTCAAGTTTTTAACCATAAAAATCATAGATTTAAATCATTTTCCAAACATTCCTGTTTTTGCATTTTTTTTTGTCCAAAACCGAAATTATCCAATATTAATCACTTCTACTGACTTATTTCAACAATTTCCACATTTGGAACTCATTAAAATCCCTTATAATTAATTTGATCATGTGAAATTGATTTCTAAGGCTTTTGAACAAAATTCCAATTTTTCAACAATAGCAACATACTTTGATGATTTTAAGATATGTTCTTAATACTTGACTTAATTGGTTTAGGGTCATATCTAGGCCCTAAATACCAACTTACACTTAGTTTTAAACTTCAAAATCATTAAACCTTCTTTAAAATCTGGAAAATTCTTCCGGAATCCTCATTTTTCACTAAAAACCCATTTATTGAATTTTCAAACTTGTAGACTGATTTCTTACTTCTTTTATGACATTTTTAACTTAACAAAACCATTAGAACTATATGAAATCAGTTTCAACTCATTAACCCATTTCTAGGGTTCTTGAGCTAAAAACCCATTTCATCATTTTTGGCATTAAATCTTCAATTTCATTGAATTACTTGTTAATACAAGTTTCTTTCATTATTTCTAACATATTAGACTCATTAGAATCACTGGAAATTACTTGATCATACCAACCCGTGGCATGATGTTCTTGAACCAAAATCATCCTTTCTTGATTTTTAACATAATTAACCACTAGAACGTGTTGAAGGGATGATTTTGAGCAAGATGAGTTCGTTGGAACTATAATCTCTTGAAAATCAGAAGTTAAGGTTCAACTCTCATTCAAGATTTTAAGCTTAAAACAAAGAAACCTTACCTCTTGAAGCTCGGATATCACAATTTCCAAGTGATATCTTCAATTTCTTGCAAGATAATCAAAGCTCCTTCTCCTCCCGAGCTCTCTCTCGTGTTCTTTGGCTCTATCTCTCGTTCTCTCTAGACTCTTCTGAATCTATGAGGATTAATGAGATATTTTCTCATTTTTATATTTTCCATATTTACAGTTTTAGTCCCTGAACTTTCATTCCTGGGACTTTTGACACAAATATTAAATTTGGCCACATGAAGCTAAAATTCTTACATTTTTTGTCCAAACTAGAATTATACTTTTATAATAATTCTTGTATATGGTCAAATGACCAAATTACCCTTCTCATGGTAAAAATAACCAAATTACCCTCTTTTACTAGAATTAACTTTCAATTACTTATCACCATTATTTGGTGTCAAAATTTTATTTCATTACATATTAACTCCAAAAATCATATTTTCCATACCTAAAAGTCATTTGGATGTCAAATGACCATTTTGCCATTTTCTCATCATCTTTTTCCAAACTTTTGGTATTTTACCACATTTCTAAGTAATTTATTTTAAAACTTTAAAAATATTTTTGGTCTTTTCCTTACGTATTTTCTCGAATATAAATTCGAGATTTTTGGGTCGTTACATCTATGGTGTCTTGTAATAGGGAGCAGTGTATTGTCTTGTCAACATGAGTTTCTGCTACTAACTAATGCAGTGAAAAGTCATGTACTACCCTTTATATACAGAAACTTCAAACCGATTTCATTCATTCAGTTACTCATATTATTTTCATTTTGTTAATTACTTTAAATTTTCTAACATGTGAAAATGGTTTTCACTGAACTGATTTTCTATTTTTATATCAGGATACAACCGTTGATAATGTCTTACATAATAAGTTGACAGATCTCGACGAACGTATAAATAGATTGGTTGACACTCACGTGTTATTGATGACCAGGGCTTTTCGCCATGTCCAAGAACAATTGGAGGAATTTGATTACCAAATAACACGTATGATACCAGATGAGCGTATAAAGGTAGCGCATTATAATTTGCAAATGCTTGTGATCCAAATTCCTGTAGATATTCAACGTTTTATCTCAACAATGTCTACAATCAATCAATTATCTGGGCTGCAATCTACTT